>JACAFZ010032952.1:0-10114 GCA_015252675.1 Dictyostelium gargantuum | reverse complement strand
CCATTTCACCAACAATATCAACATCACCATCAACATCAACAACAACAACAACAACAACAAATTGGTACACCTAAAACAAATCCAAATGTTTTTAATTTTATTAGAAAAGTTTTATCGTTAATCAATAATAAATGTAAGAAAATAACAATTGCAATGGGATTATCAATCGATTATTATAATCAAGTTTGTCAAGTTATGAATAAAATACTTTTAGAGAAAACTGAATTATTTAAAAATAGAGAAATTGATGTATTATTAATTTGTTCAATTTACGCAATTTGTAAAGTAAATGCTTTAAAAATTACATTTAAAGCAATAATTGATAAATCAACGATGGCTGTAAAAGTCTATAAGGAAGTTTATCTTGGTAGTAATAACAAGGGTGATATCATTTCATTTTATAATCAAATATTTTTAACATCAATGGATCCAATAATTTATGATATTTTTAATAATTATAAACAACAATTACAATCACAACCACAATCACAGTCACAACTTCAATCACAATTTCCACTTCAATCATTTAATAATCAATTTTCACCAAAATCAAATAATATTCAACCACCACCACCACCACTACAACAACAACAACCAAGAAATAACATAAGAAATCCTTTATTTAATACACCAACTAAAAATAATAGTAGTAATAATAATAACAATAATAATAATCAAACACCAACTAAATTTTCGTCATCAATACCATTATCACCACAAAAATCAGGTGGAGTTTCTTATAACAGTTTTTCAATTAACAATAAAGTGACAATATCTCCAATGAAACAGCACAGTACAACACCTGGCTCATATACATTTATAGTTTCAAAAAGCCCAAGTAAAGATTTATTCCAAATTAATCAATGTTTAAATAAAAATCAAAAAAAGCCAACAAATAATAATAATCCATCAAATACTACATCAATAACAACGCCAATCACATCAACAACACCCACCGTAAATAATAATAATAATAATATTGAAAAGAAGTCTATTGGAAAAAGACTACATTTTGATTCAATTGATGATTCAGCATCAACAAACACAATGACAACAACAACTACCTCTCCTCCCACACCAACCATTGATTATAATAATAATAATAATAATAATAATAATAATAATTCACCACCATCATCTCCCTCTTCGAATGGTGGTGCTGAAAAAAAAATTAAATTATAATCAATTTATTTAAATAAATATAAATTTATTTAATCATACTGTAAATTGTACGTCTTTATTGCATAGTTTTGAGATTTTAAAATTTAAATTTTGATTTTTTTTTTTTTTTTTAAACCCTGTCCATAGTTAAAATTTATAAATAAAAATAAAAACAGATAATCTAGATCTCATCTTTTTTTTTTTTTAAAAAAATTTAAAAAAATATTTTTTATTTATTTTTTTTTAAAAAAAAAGATTTTTTTTCGAAATAAAGTATAAACCAACTGACAAAAAATAATTTTTTTTTTTAATTTTTTATTATTTAATGATAATAATATAAAAACTATATATATATATTTTTATAATTTTTTTAATTTTAATTTTATTTATTTATTATTATATTTTAATATTAGTTATTTACAATAAAAATTTTATTATTAATCAAACAAAAAAAAAAAAAAAAAACAAATCAACCACACACACAAATTCACAGACACACATATTATTCTATTTATTTATTATCTTTTATAAAATTAAAGAAAAATTAAAAAAAAGTAAAAGATGTCAATTTCATTAAAAGTTAATATTGTTGGTACAAATACCATTAAAACATTAAGATTTTCACCAGAAATGTGTATTCAAGAATGTTGTACACATATTTTTGAAAAAACTAATGAAGGTGGTCCAGATCATGGTTTATATCAACCAACCATCGAAGGTAAACAAACTGCAAGATGGTTATCAATGGAAAAAACATTACAATTTTATGATATCAATTCTGATCATCAATTGGATTATAAAAAAAAACATAGAGCTCAAAAATTTAAATTATTAGATGGCACCATTAAAACTCAATTAATTGATGAAAGTTTAAATGTTTCTGAAATTGTTAATTCAATTTGTAAAAAAATGGGTATTAAAAATCCAGAAGAATATTCTTTAATGAATGCAGGTAAGTTTGAACATTTATATTTATTGTATATTTTATATAATTTATAGGCACCACGAATTTGATTGTATGTTAACATAAATAATTTAATATAATATATATAGCTGGAGCTTGGTTAAATACTACACAAATTTTATCAGAACAAGGTATTACTGAAAATGATATTACAGTTTTAATGAAAAAGTTTTTCTTTAACGATGCAAATATTGATAGAAATGATCCAGTACAATTACATTTATTATTTGTTCAATGTAGAGATGGTATTGTTGAGGGTAAATATCCAACTCAAAGAGAAGAATGTTTATCATTAGCAGCACTTCAATGTCAAGTTTCATTGGGTGATTATAATCCAACTAAACATATTCCAGGTTTTTTAACGTAAGTTGTTCATATGTGAAGTGCAAATAAAATGAAATCAATAAATATTAACACTATATATATTATATATAGATTAAAAGAATATGTACCACTTCAATGGTTAAAATCAAAAAATGCAGAAAAAGATATTTATAAAGAACATAAAAAATTAGTATCAATGAGTGAGGTAAATGCAAAGTATAGATATGTTCAATTATGCCGTTCATTGAAAACTTATGGTATGACATCATTTGAGGTTAAAATGAGAGAGTATGGAAAGAAAAAGATGGTCGATCATATTTTAGGTATCACTAGAGAACAAATGTTATTGATGAGCAGTGAAACCAAAGAGGTTATAATGACTCATCCATTAAAACATATAAAGAGATGGGCTGCCAATGAAAAGAGTTTTACATTGGATTTTGGGGATCACGAATCTGAATATTTGGTTTTACATACTCCAAATCCAGAACAAATCAGTCAATTGATTAGTGGTTACATTGAAATCATTATGAAAGCTAGAAAAGATTCAACCAAAGTAATTGAAAAAGAAGATTCTTCAATGGGTGTTGAGGAGGTGATGGCAGTCAAAAAAGGTAGTGTTGCAAATAGTTCAACTTTTATGGGTTATGGTGGTGGTAATGGTGGTGCAAATCAATTGTCACCATCTCAACAAATTCCAATCACCGATTTAAAGAGTGCATTACGTGCTACCGATTTATTGATTGGTGAGTTGGGTTCATTTAGAAGTGGTGTTAACGGTGCAGCTCCACAAAGTTTTGCTCGTTCTTTTACCACTCTTACTCCACAACAATTTAAACATCAATTGATTTCTCACACCAATGCTATGGCTGTAGCTGCCAGTGGTTTATTCCACGATTTAACTACTCCACCAGCTACCGGTGGTGTTGCTGCCTTTCAACAATCTATCACTAAACGTGCACAAATTATTATGGCAGAGTTGAGTACCATTGGTACCGCAGCAAAGAACGCAGGTTATTTCCCAGATATGGCAAGTTTTAGTGATGAAATCATTGGTGTTGCAACTAAACTCTCTGAATCTATGGCTCGTCTTTTAGCTACTGCATCCACTGTACAAGGTGATAAAATCGATGATAAATCTCGTCAATTAGTGCAATCAGAGATCTTTTGTGTATCTTCATTGGCCACATTGATGATGGCTGCCTGTGATAACGAATACGTCACAGAGTCTTCAAGCAGATTGTTGATTGAATGTGCTAGAAACATTTCTGCTGCCATTGCCGATATGTTAGCAGTTGGTAACAGCAAAGTTGATCTTATTGATGATGAACTCTTATTGGGTCAAATTCAAAATACCCTCAAAACCACTGCACTCACCTCTGATGAATTGCTTACCACCACTGAAAATTTGGCAGCAACTTCTTGTCATACTGAATCACGTAAACAAATCACCAACATTACCGGTGCTGCTATCACTCAAAGCAATGCATTGTTGACAGCCTTTAAATCTGGTGAACTTCCAGAGACAGATTTAAACCTTCTTCAAGCTAGAGTTTCCGATATCATCGAATCGATCAATTTAATTACCTATGCCATGGATTGTTCGGAAAGAGAATCTAAAATCTCAATCACTGCCAATGGCGTAGAGGTTGGTGAAGGTGAAATTCTTGCTGGCACCAATTTAACCGAAGAGTTTGCAAATGTTGCCAACGATTTAACCAATGCAATCATGGTAATGAGAACCAATTTAAAGAATCCAGATACCGTTATGGAAAGTTACAAGATTGTCGCATCACGTGCCAATCGTTTAATCACTTGTACCAAAGCAGTTGCATCACGTGCAGACGGTCAATCTCAACAACGTCTTTTCAATTCAACAAACGCTGTGTTTGAATCGGTTGCTCATTTATCAAATCATTGTCGTTCTTATATCAAGAACCCAGATCAAGAATCTTATGCCACCCAGGTATTGGAGACTGTTGGTCATTTACAATTCCTTACACAAAATATGTCTAGTGACGCAGGAAAGATTGCATGTATCACTTCACTTCGTGATTACTCTAAAGAGATGATTGCTCAAGTTAGTTCATTGATTTCAGTCAGTCGTACTTCATCACAATTCCTTCCAGATGCCAATGGTATCTCTTTGTTAAAGGGTGCAAAAGAGGTGTCGGAATCATTATCCAAATTGATGGTTGGCATTAAAAAGGTAGTTTTGGATCCAAAATCCGAATCCACCCAAATGGAATTGTTACAACTCTCTCAAAAACAATCCATGGCACCAATGAATTTAGTCTCCACCAGTAAAAGATTTGCACCAAAACTTTCGGATCCAAACCAAAAACAAAAACTCATTTTCGCTTCAGACGCAGCAGCTTTATCCGTCCAAAAATTAATGAAAGCAGGTGAAGCCTACAAAAAGATTTGTGGTCACATTGAAATTGAAGAGGCACTCGAAGCATTCGATTCTACTATCGCCGATTTAGAAACCACTGAAATTGCCATTGCTGGTGGTTTCCTCGATTCCGTTAGTGGTACTACTCGTGAGGGTGCTGCTGAATTATTAATGGTCGCCATCAAAGATTTAAATGCTGTAAACAGTGAATTGCTCAGTGAAATTCGTGTCAACCCATCAAGATTGGGTGAATTGGTTAAAGCTTCCACAGAGTCTGCTACTTCTGTCGCCATCTCTGCCAAAACTTTGATTTGTGCCACACCTGGTAAACAAGTACAAAAGAAATTAATGGGTATCACCAAACAATTGATGAACGATATGGAGCAATTGATTCGTGCCTCAAGAAGTGTTGCATCCAACCCGGATGATGCTGCCTCCGAGTTGCTTTTGGATGCTGCTTCCAATGACGTTTCTATTAGTACTGCTGCATTGGTTGGTTCTACCGTCAATGTGGATTGTAAAGAATTGGATGAAGCCGCCGCTGATATTGGTAATTTACTCTCATTGAAAATGGGATCCATCGACTCAATTCTCTCTCAACCAACCGAAGAATTGGCATACTATGTCGATGAAATCACATCTTCATCCACTAAAGCATTGAATGCCGCCATTCAACAAGTGGTTGCAATGTCTCGTAACAAGAATCTCAAGGGTTTAGGTGCATCAGCAAAAATCACCGCATCAGCATTAAATAGTTTGGTCAGTCATGCATCAAATGCCATTGTTCTCCAAGATTCCGAAGCAAACAAACAAGCTATTCTCTCTTCTACTGTTGCATTGGGTAATCAAATCATTGGTTTACTTGATTTCTCAAAGGCTCGTGTTGCCAATTATAAAGATCCAATATATGACCAAAATTTGATCAATGCCAGCAAAGCCGTTGAAGATCATTTGGTTAAGGTAGGTCGTTCTTTGGGTGGTGGTGGTAACAATACCCTCTGTGATGAAGCTGTTGACCGTATCATCGAAGCAGCTCGTCAATTGGATCAAACCATCAACCCAGATACCAGTGGTCAACAAACCAATGCCACCTTGGAAATGTATCATCAACAATCATTACTTGCTATCACTGAAGCTTCTAAAAAATTGGGTGCTATCACCTCCAATTTGGTTAGCTCTAAAAACAATTCCGAGCTTGTTGGTGCATCATCCACTGAAGCCGCTGAGGCAGTCATCCAAATGATTGATTCCGCCAAAAATGTTGTATTTTGCTCGATCTCCACTGCATCCCCAGATATTCTTTTACCAGCAAAATCAATTTTAGATGCCACCAAACTTATTTCCTCCAATCAAGCAGATGTCGCCCATATAATCAATCATGCTCGTACCATCGCTTCATGTACCAGTCAACTTTTGGGCATCACAAGAGAACGTGCAGGTCAATTTAACGAACAAGATGAACAACAATTGGCTGTACGTGAAGGTATTGTTAAATCCACTCAACAATTGGCTCATGCAACCAGTAGTTTAGCCCGTGCTGTTAAATCTGTAACCTCCAAGGAACCAGGTTCCAATGCAATGATTTCTCAATCACTCAAAGATCTTGAATCATCCATTGGTCACTTGTTGATTACCTCTTCGGTACCAGCTGCTGAACGTGGTATCGGTATCTCTGAATTTGATAAATTGATGGCAACCTGTCGTTCTGTATCCACATCATCCTCTCAATTGATCATTTCAGCCTCCTCTTGTTCAATGAAACCAAAAGACATTGAACTTTCATCCATTCTCTCTGAAAATGCTATCAATATGACCAACTCACTCAAAGACATCATCAAGGTAACCAGCTCTATGATGCCAGGTGTCAACTTTTGTGAAGAGGCCATTGAAATCTCTCAACGTTCCATTAGTGATCTTTCAAGTATGGCATTATCAGTTGCTGTCGGATCATTTGACGCCAATGGTAACAACAAAGAAGGTCTTTCTCACATCGAAGCACAAGAAAGAATGGTTGAAATCACCAAAAGCATAGGTAGTGGTATCAATGATCTTTTGAAAGCATCCAGACAATCCCCAGAAGCCATTGGTATCTCTGCTAAAGCTCTCTCCTTTATCACTCCATCACTTGTCATCGTTACTCGTCCAGCAGTTGCAACTGCCCCAGATGCTGATGCTCAAAACGATTTGGTAACCGAGTCAAAGAATGTTGGCGACAGTATTTTGAAACTCTGTCAAGCTTCATTACAAGCCTCATCCAACCCATCAAAAGAAACCTACCAAGCTATTGTCAACAAATGTATCGATGCATCCGATGCTATGAATAAATTGGTTGTACAAATCTCATCTGGTGTCAGTCTCTACAAAGATCTCGATGAATCCATCGATCGTATTCGTAAATCCGTCATTCAAACCTCATCCAAAGATGCCGCCAAAGACAGTGAAAACAAGAGCTACCAAGAGTACAAAGAAGAGATTTCAAATCTTTCCAAAAACCTTGCAATGTCTCTTAAAACTGTTGTTGCTACCGATAGTGCCAATCTTGTTTCCATCTCTACCATCTCTAGAGATATCGCCAATTACATTGCCGATATTGCTGCTGCTAGTTCATCAATCCTCACCACTACCAGTGACCAAAAGATTAGAGATTCCATTATCACTAGTTCAAGACAAGTCATTCAATCCACTGGTGATATTATCAACCAAATCAAAACCAACTCCACCGACAAGGCAAACTCTTCTCAAACCAAAGTCAATGATTGTTATCGTTCTACCAACGAGGGTATAACTAGATTCCTTCAATCATTGAAACAAGGTGCCATTGGTGAAATTCTCAGTGACCAAGCCATCGATCAAATTCGTAAAGTCATTTCCGATCTTGATGGTTACAGTTTATTTGCAGCTGCTGGTCAATTAGAGAGCGATCAATCATCTCAATCCACCATGAATGAGGTTACCAAACAACAACACTTGAAAAATCTTCAAAAAGATACCATCACTCAAGCCAAATTGCTCATTGTTGCTGGCTCACAATTGGTTGGTTCCTCTAAAGGTACTCAAGAAAACCTTGGTGCTGCTACTACCAAAGTTGCCAACTCTGTTGCTGCATTGGTCAAAACTGCCAAAGATATTGCCTCTGTGTTGGCTGATATCACCAGTCAACAAGATATTCTCTCTGCAAGTAAAGCTCTCTCTATTTCATCCCAACAAATGGTTTTGGCCACAAAAGATGCCCAAAGATTCAAAAAGGATGCCACTGCATTCCGTTCACTTGGTAAATCTGCCGAAGCTGTTGCCGAAGCTGTTGGTCAATTCCTTACCTCTATTTATACAGCAATTTCTGATGCTGGTAAAGGTATTAAAGAATTGGAGAAATCCATTGTTCAAGTTCAAGCCATGCACGAAAAACCTGAAACCGTCATGAGCAATAAAGATGCCAATGCTGAATTATTTGCACAATCTTCAAGAGATTTGGCCAAATCATCCATTGAGATCGTTCAATCCTACACTGCATCACAGGATGATCTTGTTAAATCATCTCAAGCATTGGTCAGCAATGTCCAATCTTTTATCTCCAACTCCAAGGGTGTTGTTGCACATTTAAACGACGACGCATTGAAAACCAAAGTTGCAGAAAATGTTCAACAAACCACTGCATGTATGCTCACATTGCTTCAATCCGTCAAAGATCAAGACAAAAACGGATCTGCTAGTATTGCCGATGCCACTCGTGCTATCTCTGATCGTGTTCACGCTATATGCTCCATCTCCAAACAATTACCAGGTGGTCAAGATATCGTTGTCGATGATAATGTACTCGAAGATCTTGAAGCACTTGCTGAAGATGAATTAACTGCATGTGCTAGATCTATCGAAGAGGCAACCGCAAAACTTTTAGCTGCCAGACCACAATCTAAATCAAAGAATGGAAAATTGGATGCAGAAGGTATTGCCGCCACCATTGTCGACGCAAGTAGTTCCATTGCTAAAGCAGTTTCAAAACTTGTTCATGCAGCTGCTGTCGCCCAATCTAAGAGAAGAGAAGACCAAATTGCAAGTGGATCACTTTACAAATCTGATCCTACATGGTCAAATGGTTTAATTTCTGCTGCCAAAAGTGTTGGTGGTGCCACTCATCGTCTAGTAGAAGCTGCAATGAAATCTGCACAAGGTAAAGCAGAGGAGGAAGAACTCATTGCAACCGCTCGTGCAGTAGCTGCCTCAACCGCCTTATTGGTATCTGCTTCACGTGCTAAATCTGGTGATGATTATCAATCTCAAGCTGCTCACTCTCATCTTTCCACTGCTGCCAGACAAGTTGCATCTGCTACCTCTGATCTTGTTGCCGCTGCAAAGGCTGCAACCATCTTTGACGAACAACAACAAGAGGAAGAACAACAAGATTTCAATTTTACTGGTTCAAAGGTAAAAGAATTGGAACAACAAATGAAGATTTTAAAACTAGAAAAAGAATTAGAAACCGCAAGAAGACAAATGCTAAATTCAAGAAAACAAAATTATAATAAATAATCATTATAACTTTCATGTTATATAAAAAAAAAAAAAATCAAATAAAACAAATTAATTTAAAATAACCAATATTGAAATTTATTTTATTATTCTATTTTTGTAAATTTAGCAATAAAAAAACCGATTGTACCAATATTTGAATCTGATGGATCAAATCTTGAAACCAATTTGCATTGTTCATCAGTTAACCCACAATTTGATAAACCAGGTTGTGAAATATGAGGTATTTGAGGAATTAATTTAATATTTGTATATTTGTTTAAAACATAAGAAACATTTAATTCATTTTCTTCAGGGTTTATTGAACAAGTTGAATATACTAAAATACCACCAGGTTTTAATAAACACACTGCTACATCTAATAATTTTTTTTGAAACTCTGAACAATTTGTTAAATCTATCATTTTACTAGATTCTATAAAACGTGGACGTGATCCTAATCCTGAACATGGTCCATCTAATAAAACTTTATCAAATGAATTTGGTTGAAATTTTAATTTATCTAATGGGTCTACTTGATTCTCCTTATTTAATTTGGATGAATCTTTTGCTAAACAAGTTACAAACGAATCTAATGATAATCTTTTACATAAATCTAAAATTTTTTTAACTTTACCAACATTTTTATCAATTGCAAAAATTTCTGTTGTTTTATTATTATTATTGTTATTTTGTTGTTGTTGTTGTTGTTGTTGTTGTTGGTGTTGTTGTTGTTGGTGATGTTGTTGCTGTTGTTAGTGTAA
>JACAFZ010032841.1:0-17239 GCA_015252675.1 Dictyostelium gargantuum | reverse complement strand
TTTAAAAAAATTATTCAAATGTATATCGATAAAACTTTAAATTTTAAATATATTTTAAATAATAATATTAATTTTTTTTTAAAAAAAAAAAAAAAAAAAAATAAAATAAAATAAAAAAAAAAAATTAAAAAAAAAAATATTTAAAAAAAAAAAAAAAAAAAAAATTTTTTTTTTTTTTTTTTTTTTTTTCATTTTAAAATAATAATCTTTTTTTTTATATATATTTTTATTTATTTTATACGTATAATTATATTGTTTTTATTTCTCTCACATAATCTTTTAATTTTTAAATTTTTTAAAATTTTAAAATTTTAATTAATTTTTTTTTTCCTATATAACTTAATAATAAAGCGCATTGTGTCTTTTTTTTATAAAATTTTAAATATATATATCCTTTTTTTATTTTTTATTTTTTATTTAAAATTTTTTTTCTAAATTCATTTATTTTGTACATAATTAGTAAACACACATATATTTTTTAATTATAATAATACTATATATAAAAATAAAATAAAAAAAATTCATATAATAATATATTATAGGTTTTATTATAATAGTAACAAAAATAATAATATTAATAAATAATAAATAATAAATAATAAATAATAATAATAACAATAATAATAATAATAAAATAAAATAATGTACCAAAATGCATTAAATCAAAATTCAAACAAAAGTTATGGTGGAATGAAAGCAGATGAAAAAACCAATTATCTTAATCAATCAGTTTTCACAGGATACATTAAAGGAATTTCATCATATATTCCAAGTAGTATCAAATCTTCAATTAAAAAACAAATAATGAATTCACCAGTAACATTTGAAGAAAAGGATACAATAGTTGGTACTTATTTCGATGAATGTTTTATTCAAGGCGAAAAGTAAATATCTAATATTATAGTTTATTAAATGGTTATATGTATATGTATATCTAACACTATACCATTTTTTTATTATATATAGACATAATATATTAATAAATTGTTATAATAATGGTTTTCAAGTTTGGGATTTAAATCATACAGATGGGGTAAAAGAATTATTATCAATAAGGGATGGTTTAATTAAATTCTGTAAAATTTTAAAAAATCCATTAGAGTCTGATAATGATTCATCGTTTTTTGGTAAAAGACCATTATTGGCAGTAGTGTATGTATTATTTGTTTGGTGTTTAATAGATTTGACTCAATTCTATTTGAGTAGAAATTAAACTAATTTTATTATTCCTACAATATATATATACATAGATCTGGTGAAGATAATTCAATTACAAAAGTTTCAAAAAATATGGTTAGAATATTTTCATTACAAACTACAGAGTTAATTAGTATGTACAAATTTAAATCACCAATTTATAATGTTTTATCGAATCAACATTTGATATTGGTGGTTTTAAAAGAGAGGATAGTTGGATTCAATGCAAATGATATGAGTAAGATTAAAGGATTGTCCTTACCATCCTATCCGAGTGTAACACCATTGGGTGTAATTGCATTGGGTTCGCGTTGGATCGCATATATAGATTATGAATCAACTTATGCTTATATTGGTGGTCATCATCATTCAAGTCATTATTTTAATCAAAATCATCACCATAGTGGTGGTGGTGGTGGTGGTGGTGGCCATAATGGTCAACGTAATTCATCAGTACCACAAAATCAAACATTTGGTGATACTGCTGTGGACGTTGCATCTGATATCGCAAAAGAGGTTGCAAATAAATTATATTATTTTAGTGATATAGGTAGAAAAAAAGTATCAAGTTATCTTTATCCAGAGGATAATACAAGCCCAAATTCAACTGCAGCATTAAATCATCATCCTTCTTCTTTATCATCTACTTCATCCTCCTCTTTACAATCAATACAAAATAATAACACCTCTCAACAAATAAATAACGATAAGCCAGATGCACCTTGTATCATTGTAGTGTTTGATTACGTGAAACAAAAGATTGTCACCTTAATTAAACCACCACACACTCACCCTATATCTTATCTATCGTTTGATCCAACTGGTACCCTCCTTTTTACAAGTACAACCGAGGGCACAAAAGTAAATACCTATCAAATTATACCATTTACAAATTCTTTAACCATTTCTTCGCCACTTGTAACAAGTGCAAATAGTTTAGTATTAAATTCAATCGTTGGTGGTACCAACAATGCAGGTAGTGGTACAAATAATAATGGCGGTGGTGGTAGTAGCAGTGGTAATGGTATTATTACAGTTACTACTGGTAGTGGTGGCGGTAATAGCAACAATAATAGTGTTGGTATTGGTGGAAATAATAGTAATATTGGTGGAGGTAGTAATAGCGGTGGTAATAGTAGCCAAATGATTCATAATTATAGTAGTGAACAAAGCTATAGACATATTTATATATTAAAACGTGGTATAACCAATGCATATATTCAAGGTATAAGCACCAATGAAACAAGTAAATGGGTTGCTTTGACCACTAGTAGAGGAACAACTCATATTTTTGCAATCAATCCATTGGGTGGCGAAGTGGATATTCATTCACATATTACTCGTAGTCCAAATAGCAAGAGACCAATCGATTACTATTCATCTGTCAACAATTTAACACCATCACTTTTAACCATCAATGCTATGGACAGAATTAAATTGGGAAATGACAATGAGGAGTCCAATGCCTTGTTGAATGGGGGTCAGGGTTACTCTATGTCTGGTGGTAATGCTTGCTTTATTGAATCCAATCAACCAAATCTTGAGAATCTTTACGTTGTCAGTCCAACTGGTCAATTGATTCTCTATGAACTAAGACCACAACGTCCACCAGCTACATCGGAGATGTCGGAAACTACACTTTGTCTATCGATTACACCTGTAGCTGAGTGGGATGTTTGTAGAAAAACCAGATCACCAGAATACAAAAGTCCAAACATACCATATACATTGGGTACCATTGACAAATCCACTCAAGATCATTACCTAACCAAAGATATTGAAGCTAGATGGTTATACAACGTTGAAATTACAACTCACAGTCAAGATATTAGAGCGATTTGGGGTGTACCTCAATTCACTTTTAGATCATCTGCATCCTCCTCACCAATGGTTGGCACAGATGACAATATAAACTTTTTCGATCAAGATTATCCAACCGGTGAGGTTATTAAATTTGAAAAAAGAAAAAATATATCACCAAGAATTCAAGATGGTTATAGTACAGGAACTTCTCCAAACAACAGCAACAACAACAGTTATAACAACAATATAGTTGGTATTGAAGGTGATTATAAATCTGGTTCCTCATTTGATAATAATCCTGGTTCTTATTTTGTAAATATTAAAGATGAGGATGATATAGAAATTATTGAAAAATTAAATGATGCAATGAAAACCCCAATTTCAAATTCAACTGTACCAATACCAATTAATAATAATAATAATAATAATAATAATAATAATAATAATAATAATAATAATAATAATAATAATAATAATAATAATAATAGCAATAGCAATAATAAGTTTAGTGGAAGTAGTGGTGGTTTTATTAATAATAGCAATGGAAATAACAACAACGGTAATAATAGTCGTTTGGTTGGTCCACCTTTAACTATTAATAATAATAATAATAATGGTAACTCTTCTTCTTTTTCTAATAATAACAATTATAATAATGGATTTATTCCAAACAACAACAACAACAACAATAGTAATAATAGTTTTAATAATAGCCCAGCAGAAATAGATGGATTATATTTAAAAAAAAATTCACCATATTTTAGTGATAATATTGGCAGCAGTAATAGCAACAACATAGATTTAATTCCAAATCCAGTAAAGATTGTAAATAATAATAACAGTGGTATATATAGCAACAATGATAATAATGATGACGGTGGTATCGGCAAATTTACAGGATTGGGTGATTTTGATGAAGATGATGATGATTTCCCATCTTATCCAACTTTAGATAGCAGCAATAACAGTGGTAGTGGTGGTAATAGACCCCCAATTCAAATACCTTTAGCTAATAGTAATAATGGTATTGGTAGTGGTATAAATAACCCAAGACCAATTTCATCAATTCCAGCACCACTCCCAGTTTTACCAAATTCTAGTGGAAATAGTTTACCAACTTTAAAAACTAATGATAATTTACCACCACCACCAGTAACACCAACTACTACCACAACTACGTCATCATCCACCACTACACCAGCAATTCCAATTCCAACAACATCAAAAAAATCACCAAAAGATTCCGATAGTTTAGGTTCTAGTTTCTCTTCAAGCTCATCAACTCAATCAGCAACCTCCCCAACTTCACCAAAACCAAATTTATCTTCTCCACCAAAAAGTTCCTCAAAAAAATCATCAAAAAAATAATAATTACATACACGTAATTTATATATAGTCACACTTTAAACAACAAGCATTCACCATAGAATTCGTTTCGAAAATAAAAAAAAAAAAAAAAAACCAAAAAAACAAATAACTAAAACAAAACAAATAACTAAAACAAAACAAAAAACGACAAAATATTTAAATATTCTTTTTTTTCTAATAAATTAACTTTATAAAAGTAAAATCCTATTATTATAATTTAATAAATACTTCGACCTTGCCTTGTGGTGATAGTTTATTTTTTATGAGTATTTATAATTTGAATTGTTTCATCAATTGAATTAGTTTGAAGTTGTTGAATTGAAATTATATTTGATGAAATTTCTTTATCTACCCAGTTCTTTAATTGTACAATGAATAATGAATCAGCACCATACTCTGATAGTTTAATATTTATATTTATCTTTGGTATATCAATTGATAATAGTTCTGATATTTTGTTTAGAAATAAATCACCTCTTCTAATATTACCATCTAATGATGATTGATCATTTCTAAAGTTATCTGATACAACTGAATTGATTTGGTAATCAAACTTCAAACATAATGGAGTACGAAGGTGGTAATCTGATTGATTCATATATTTAATATTTTTGAAATTAAAACTAGATATCATTAAATTTGTAGATTTTTGTCTGTTTTGAATATTCAAATCCAATGAACCTAATATCTTATTCATTGAAATTGGATTTAAACCTTCTGCATCTATAAGCATTGCTGCTATTGATTCATTCCTTGCAACGAAACCAGTTGATTCTATATGACCGTAATTTATACAAGTAGATGGTAATCCTATTGATTTACGATATTTAGATAGGTTGTCTAATACATTGCAAGATGATACATAACCACATTGATCTTCTGATCCAAATATAGATGCAACTGATGATGCCATTATAAAATTTAATAATTCCCAACCACGTTTTATTGATTGATTATGTAAATTAATTGCACCCATTGTTTTTGCACCATGTGATACATTTAAATGATGCATGTCAATTTTATTTGGTTTGCATGCAATTTGAGTGAATGCATAGTGTAATATGGACTCTATGTTGGTGATTGATGGGTTATCTGATAATATTTGATCGATTGCACCATTCATTAACTCTGAATTACTAACATCAACACTTTTAAAATGGAATTTGATTTTATTATTTAATTTTTTGATTGTTTTATTAATTAAAAATTCCAATTCCCATTTCAATGATGATTTTGATAGTATGATAATATTTTCAATACAATGTGATCCATATGTAACAACCCATTTTAATACCTCAAATGCAGTACCTGATTGACCTGTAATTATAATATTTGATCCTAATCCATTAATTTGATAATTTGATTTTAATACTGAATAATTTGATAGAGATGATTGTTTTATAATTAATTCCTTTACTACATTTACGTCATGATTTATTATAATTTTACCAATGTGTTTACGTTGATTAATATATTCAATTGCTTCTTTAATATTTGAATTTGAAAACTGAGTAATTGGTATTAATTTTAATTTACCACTTTCAATTGCAATTGATAATTTCTTTAATAATTTTGAAATGATTGATTTATGGACAAACATTAATTCTATATTATGATAACCTAAATTGTATTTGAATTTATTGTTGCATGTGAATTCATTAAAATTTAAATGAGTGATTGATAAATCTACAATTCTACCTTTGGTTGCTAAACATTTAAAATTTGAATCCATAAATTCACTTGATAATGTATTTAAAATTAAGTCTACACCTTGTTTCATCCAACCAATTTCATTTAATTTATCTTTGATTTTATCAGAATAGTTTATATAATTTGTTGAATAAATTCCAGTAATCATATCACCATAGTTATCCAATAGGTATTGTTCTTTTTCTTTTGAACTAACAGTTGCAAATATTGGTGCTTTATGACTTTTCCATTTTAATATTTCCAAAGCAGATAAACCAATACCACCTGCTGCCGAATGAATTAAAATACTCTCATTTTCTTTAATACATAACCCTCCTACATTGAATATACCATATATATTTGTTAAATATATTGATGGTAGGGATGCAGCTTCACAATGACTAATATTTGATGGTTTGTAATAAATTTGTTTTTTATCAACAACAATATGTGATGCAGTTGTATTATACCCAATACCATAAACTTGATCACCAATTTTAAATTGATTCTCAGCAACACCGCCAACTCTAGTTATAATACCTGAAAAATCATGACCCAATTCTGGTTTTGTAATATCAGATTGTCTATTTATAATGATTGGTGGTACTAAACATGCATAAACTAAATAATCTTTATAGTTTATACCGGTTGCTATTACTTTAACTTCAACTTCGTCTTCACCAATACTTAATTGTTTTGAATCTAATTGATATTCTAAATTTGGTGTCAATGTTGCTAATATATTTTCATTTTCATCAACACTGCCAATACCTATTTCAAATGATGATGATTTGAATGAATGTTTTAATTTTAATTCTTGTTTATATCTTTCATAATAAACTTTGTTATTTTTGATTATAAATTCATATTGGATAGTGGTTTTAATAGGATTGAGTATTAGGTAATTGATGATTGCAGGGAGATTGTTATTGATTGATATTGAATCCAATGATAAAGAGTATAATTTTAATTTTGATAATTCACAAAAATATATAAATGAACCTTTAATTGAAGATGCTAAATAGTTACTACCCGAAGAATCTAATGACAATAATACATGTTTACAATTGTTTAGTTTATATTCTAATAACATTTGATTAATTTGAATATATTCAAATGAAATTGATTTAAAGTTATCTAAATTTTGTGGATCTAGTGATTTAGTGAAATAAATAATTGATTGGTTGTTAATGATTGATGACTCAATTAAATTACGGAATTCTTGAATATTTGAAATACATGTATAGCCTATGTTACAACCAATTAAATTGACGTCAGTTTTAAGGTGATCGTTATTATTTGTATAAATTATAATATTTTCAGTATAGTTTGATGATTTTTGAGGTGATTTTGAAGATATTAAACTATTAAACGATGGTTTTTGGGCTTGCATTAAAAAACATATTGTAATATCTGGGATGTCATTTGTCATTGTAATGTTTTCAAAATTACAATCGGTTAAAAGGTTTCTCCATTGATCTTGACCCATGGTACATCTATCTTTTCTGATATCAGTATCAGCAAAACCCCACCATTGATCAAATACACCAAATATACTATCATTGTGAATTGATTTATATGTTGGTTCAATGAATAATAATTGACCATTTGGTAATAGTAAATCATAGAGTTGAATTAAACCATTCTTTACTTCTTTAATTACATGTAATACATTTGACAATACAATCACATCATAATGGGATGGTGCTAGTTGTTGTTTATCATTAATTAATGGTTGATCAAGATCAAGTGTTTTATAAATGATATTAATAGTATTAACACCACTATTTTTAAGTGATCCACATTTGAGAATTGATGTTAAATTATCCTTTGCAGCTGGTATAAATGAAGGTGATATATCACTCCATGTATATTCAATATCAATTTCATGTGATGGAAATTGTTCAAGTAATTGGTTAATTTTATCCAATACAATGGTTGATAACGAGCAAGTACCACCACCAAATTCTAATATTCTAAATATGGTCTTTTCATTAATTATTGGTTTAATACATTCTTGAATAATATCCCCAATTAATTGATGTTGATAGTTTAAACTTGGATGTTTGTAAAATTCATCCATTAAACCATTTTCAAATAATGATTGAGGAGTATCAATAATCGAATCTTCGTTTTCTAATGGAAATAATAATTTTGAAATGATTCTTGTTGATTTTGATAAAACTAAATAGTTATTAACGTTTGATTGGTTCCATTGCTCCAATAATTTCAAAGTAGTATTGATATCCTCATTATCATCATCGCTCATATATTGTTTAATTGATTCAAATACAAATACAAATAGTCTTTCATGCTTCATATTGTAACAATATTTTTGTTTTAGTTGATCAATATTTGTTGATAAGATTAATGGTAAAGTGATTTCTAAACATCTACTATTGATATTTGATAAAAATGATCTTGTAATAAAATTTTTATAGATAGAATTTGTAGTAAGTTTAAGTTGTTTTGTTAATACATCAGTGTGCTTGAAAAAGAGTTCAAATTGTGTGGATGATGATGGTATTAATGATTCAATTGATTGATTATAACAATTAAATATTTCATTGGTTGGATATTCAATTACTAATGAATCTTTGATTGGTGTTAATGATCTGCATACAGTATTTTCAATTTCAAATAGTATTGTACCATCCAATAAAGTCACTATAACTGATGCTGAATACGTATCACCCATTCTTGGTTTTGATCTTGAATAAACATAAATATGTTCATCGTATGTAGTGGTTTTTGGAACATTTGATGAATAATATTTGAACCCTTCAATCTTTTCAAAAATAATTTGACATTTTTCATTTATTATCCCAATTATGCCATGTAAACAACTATCCAAAAGTGATGTATTGAAAAATGATGCTGTTGTTTCAGTTGGTTGTTTGGTTGACACTAAAGCTAAAGAACAACCATCACCTATATATATGCTCTGCACCTTGAAAATAACCATTGTATGTTAATCCAGTCTTCATTTTAATATATTGGTATAATTCAATCTTTGATAATTTGGTAAGATTACATTGATTGTTTATTATAGTTTCAATATCTAACCACTTTATATCATTGGTGACATTATGATTTACTAATTTAAAGTTTCCATTTGATGAATTAATCCATTGATTGGTTTTATAATCTTTGAAATGAAATTGAATTTTGTAATCACTCTTTCCAGTTTGAGATACATTAGTTTGTAAACTTTGGTTAATACCATCAGTTAAAATTAATGGTGTTTTGAAATCTAAATAGTCAACTATAATATCTTGTTTTGGATAAATCTTTAATAGATTATCAATGTAACCACATCCCGGAAAGTAGTATTTACCTTTAACTACATGACCTTTTAAATATTTGAATGGTTCTCTTGAAATATCAATATATGCCTGGTATGATTTGATAGCTGATGATTCATTAATATTACCTAAATGATCAATTGGTGGTCCATTTGATAACCAATTTTGGTTAAAACTTGATTTCCAATATTTTTGATCATCCCACTGATAAAGTGGTAGCTGTAAATCTGGATCCAATGTTGAAACAAAATCTTTAACCAATTGACATTTAAAATCAATATTATATCCATTTTGACAATATAGGCTTGCAATTGTTTGATTTATTTCTCGAGTATCATTCTTTTTTTTGTGTAATGGTGAATAAATTGAAATAAATTCACCATCTTTAAAATAATTTGATGTTTTTGCGCTGTAAATATTTGATGATGTTTTCATTGATGTTGGTATCATTTGTTTTAAATAAAATGATAATGTTGGATGTGGTGCAATTTCAATAAATACAATTTCTTTACCTAGTTGATTTGTTTCAATATGTTTATATAGATTTATAATTGTTTGGGTGAAATAAACTGGATTTAAGATATTTTGAAACGAATGTTGAGGTGTAAATGTTGTATTAATATCGTATAAATTGGTAGTTGTTGTTGAAAAGGTTGGTATTGATGGTGGTTTTGATTTAAAACTTAAATTTAAAACTTTATCTTTGATAGCTAACTGACTACTTGTATGAAATGAAGATAATGAACCCAACATTGCTGTAAATATACCTTTTTCTTTTAATTCTATCGATATTTCAATTAATTGTTGTTCGTTACCTGCAATTACAATTGATGTTGGTGAATTAAAACATGCAATTTCAATAGATGGGTAACGATGGGAATACTTTGATTCAAATTCACCAATACTACAACTGATAGATAGCATTTTACCACAACCACTCGTACTTGATTGTAAAACTGATCTATGATATACAACATAACAAAATGTATCTAAATCAATCATACCTGAGCAATATGCAGCTGTAACTTCACCTAAACTATGACCAACAATAAATGATGGTTCAATACCCCAATGTTTATATAATTGTACTAATGATACTTGAACCATACAAATTGTTGGTTGTGCATTAATTGGGTCATGAATTGATATCATATCGTTATCATTGATTGATCTTAATTTATCTAATACTGAATATCCATAATATTTTGACAATTTATTATCTATTAAATCCATTGATTGTTTGAATATTTCATTATTATTATATAGTTCTAATGCCATTGTATTGTATTGTGAGCTTTGACCACAAAATACAAAAACTGTAATTGGATTCTTTTTATTGCTGTTTGACGATAATAAAATATTTGAGGATTGTGAATTTGATGATTTGATTTCATTTGAAATATTTTTCAGCTCATTCCAATTACTTGCAATAACTACTGAACGTTGATAAAGTGATGTTGATTTATGTTTAATTTGTAGATTTGCAAATTTAATAAATTCTTTACTACTATAATAATCATCGACAATCATTGATTGATATTGGTTTAATGATTCAACTGAATTGGCTGAAAATGGTATTAATAATTTTGGTGATTGAAATGCTTCAGTAACATTGTTTTGTGGTATTTGGTACTGATATTGAGATAATATCAAACAACAATTGGAACCTGTAATACCAAAATTACTAATTGCTATTGATACTGGTCTGTTTGAATTAAATGGAATTGGATCAGTTACAACTTTTAATTTCCATTCCTCAAATTTGATTGCTGGATTTGGTGTGTTGAAATGAATGTTTGGTGCGAAATATTGATGTTTAAACATTAAACAACATTTGATTAATGATGCAACACCTGATGCTGATTCACCGTGACCAATATTTGATTTGACTGATCCAATCAATAAAGGATTAGATGATGATTTATGATCTTTAAATATCATCGAAATACCTTCCAATTCAATTGGATCACCAGTAGGTGTGCCAGTACCATGTGCCTCAAAATAATCGATATCAGATGGTTTAACAGTACCATTGGTTGATTGTAATGCTAATTTTATATTATCAGCTTGTGATTGTGATGATGGTGCATAAAAATTTGATTTGTCTGACATCCCACCACCATCAACATTTGAACTTGCACCTTTGATAACACAATATATATTATTACCATCTTTGATTGCTTGTTTTAAACTTTTCAATACAACAACACCAGCACCTTCACTACGAACAAATCCATCAGCTGATGCATCAAATGAACTACATTTACCAATTTTACTTAAAATGTTCATAAAAGTAAATGATTTTGATGTGTTTGGATCTATAATAAAAAAAATAAAAGTTAAATCAATATATTGAACAATATTAGGAAGACATAAAATCACATACCTAAAATTAAATTTACTCCACCAACAATTGATATATTTGAAGTACCATTTTTAACAGTAGTATAACCCAATTGAATAGCATTCAAAGATGATGAACATGCAGTATCCAATGTAATGGATTGACCACTAAAATCAAAACAATATGATAATCTATTGGCAATGGAATGTGTACTAGATCCAAAGATATTTGGATAAATTTGATTAAAATCAGAATTTATATCCAAATATTCTGTTGTACAACTTCCAATGAAAACAGAAGTATTTGAACCACGTAATCCAATTGGATCAATCATTGCATCCTCCAATGCCTCCCATGTACACTTTAATAGTAGTCTTTGTTGTGGATCAATTGTTGAAGCTTCAGATGGATTAATACCAAAAAACAAAGGATCAAATGATTTCCATTCATCCAATGGTAATAAGCCTGCATAATTACAACTAATCTCACCCAAATTTCCAAAATTTTCACTCCATCTTTCTTTAATTTCAACTACACCATCAAATTTATTCATTAAACCACTCCAAAATGTATTTGGTGTATATTTGGAACTATATATATCATCACCCCTTCCACCTCCATTATTCGTAACATTTTGTGCGGCAGTTGGTAATCTGAATCCCAACCCTATAATTGCAACTCCTTCTTCATCAATATTAATAGATTCCATATTATTTTTATTATTATTTATTATTTATTATTGTTATTATTTTTTATAATAATTTATTAATTATTTATTTATAATTTATTTATTATTTATTTTTTAAAAATAATACATAATAAAAAAAAAAAGGTTTATTTATAAGAAATTTAATTAATATATTTTTTTATTAGCAAACAAACATTTAAAGTAAGATTATTATTTTTAAAACAGTTTTTGAAAAAAACTACATTATTTTAAAATTTTAAAAAGTAAACTTACCCCTGATTGCAATAGTAAGGCTACTAAACTTTAAATTATTTTAATTTAAATTTTTGTGTGTGAATGTGGTTTAATTTAAAACCTTTTTTTTTTTGAAATTTATAAATTAAATAATAAATATGTGGGGCATCACTTTAAATAAAATTAGGTGTTTAGATTAATTCAGATAATAAATTTATTAATAACATAATATTATTAAAATTATGAAGGATGATTTATTTGTGTTGTACAAAAATATAAAAAATTTAAAATAAAAAATAAAAAATAAACTCACAATTTTAAAAAATAAAAAATCCAATCTTTTTTTAATTTTTTTTATTTACCCATCAAAAAAAATAATAAATAATCATACATAAAATTCCAAATTATTATCCACAAAAAAAAAAAAATAACCTCCCAAAAAATACAATTTGTTTTATACAGATAAAAAAATAACCTTGTATTAAGCGTTATTAATTTATATATATTTCAACCCAAATAATAAATCTTCAAATTCAATTTTTTTTTTTATCACCCACCCCTTTATCTATATTATTAATTAAATTTTATTATAATAATGAGGTTTATTTATTATTTTCTCTTTGTTGTTGTTGTTGTTGTTGTTGTTCTTTTTTAATTATTTTATCTTTCTCAGAATTTAAAAAAGTTTGAATAATTTCATTTGATGCCAAAGATGGTGATAAAACACCATCTTTAACCTGTTGTTCAAAATAAGGTATAACCTTTTGAACATCAGGGTTATTGAATAAACGAATTAATAATTCTTCATCTATTAACTTTTTCATAAAGGTTTCTTTTTGATGTGATCTTTTCTTTTTAAAATCTCCACATTCCATCATTACTTTTTTAAATTCACACATTTTCTCCCAAACTAAATCTATGTGTTCTTTGGTTAATGAGGAACAAGAAACCACTTTAGATATCCAATTTTCATTTTTAGGTCTTTGTAGTTTAAAGGCAGAAGTGTACTCAGAGACAGTAAATCTTGCTTTTGGTAATAGTTCACCATCTGCTTTGTTTACAACCACCAAATCAGCAGATTCTACGATACCCTTTTTCAAACCTTGTAATTCATCACCATTTGCAGGTGGTACCAATAAAACAAAACAATCAACCATATCATCGATTGAAACTTCAGATTGACCTACACCAACAGTCTCCACGATGATTACGTTAAAACCAGCAAATTCACATAATATAATTGTATCGGATGTACCTTTAGTTATTCCACCCAATGAACCTCTGGTTGCAGATGGTCTAACATAAGCATTTACATCAACTGATAATTCAGGCATTCTAGTTTTATCACCTAGAATTGAACCACCCGATCTAACTGATGATGGATCAATTGCCAATACAGCAACCTTATTTCCTAAAGATGTTAAATACTTTCCAAATGCCTCGATAAATGTACTTTTACCTGCACCTGGTGGACCACTAATCCCAATACGAAATGATTTAAATTGTTCACCTTTTTCTCTAACTAAACTTGATAAATACGATATAATGATTCTAGTTTGTTCTTGATGATCCTCTCTTGTGGATTCAACTTGGGTAATTAATCTCGATAAAGAAAGTGTATTTACTGCTGATACATTTTTTAATAATTCTTTATTTTCTTTACTAATTTTTTCGTATAATTTTTCAGAAGAATATTGTGTTTTAACATCTTTATAATCTCTAATAAAATTTCTACCAATATCATTTTTTGAATAATTTCTTTTTGTATATAAACCATTATTATTATTTTTATTATCGATGATTGTTAAGTTTATATTATTATTATTATTAATATATTGTAATGATGGTAAATAACTATTTTTAATTATATTATAATTTGAAACAATATTTTTTGATTTATTTAAAGAATATCTAAACATTTTGTTATTGTTTTATTAAATGATCATATAATGTAATTATAATTAATTTGTGAAGTTGAAAAAAAAAAAAAAAATTTGCAATTTAATTTAAAATTTTTTATTTTTTTTTATTACACCAACCACTGGTTTCGAAAATACTTTTTTTCATACTTTTCAAATTCAATATATAAGTTTTTTTCATACTTTTCAAATTCAATATAAGGTTAACCTTATGAAAATATAAACCCACCATTTCAATGATTAACACATTCTATGGATAATATTATCAATTAATTTTATTGATTCTCTGATATTGTATAAAATTTGTCCAACCATATGATGGGATTTTTAAAATATTCATATTCTATTTTTTGTCACCCAACAAACAATTTTTAAAATATTACTAAAACTTTTTTTTTTTTTTTTTTTTTTTTTTTTTTTTTTTTTTTTTAAAAAATTTTTTTTTTTTTTTTTTTTTTTTTTTTTTTTTTTTTTTTTTTTTTTAACAAAAAAAAAATTTTTTTAAAAATTATAAAAAATTTTTTTTTTTTTTTTTTTTTTTTTTTGTTTATTTTTTTTAAACCAAATTTTTTATTTACATTTTTATATTTTATATTATTTTTTTATAATTCAAATAATTTTTGATTTAATTCTTGAATTTCTTTTTTAAAATGTTGTACAGCTAAAAATAATTGTTGATACTTATTACTTGATTCAAATAATTTATTAGTGTTATTAATTTCAATTTCATGCATTTGTTTATAAAGTATTTTAATTTGATTTTCTTTTACTAGTATTTGATGTTTAGTGTTTACTTTTTTAATAAAACCATGAAATTGTGATGGTAGTTTAACATCATTCGAAAGTTTATTCTTTTTCATAAATTTTAAACATTCTAAATATTTTGAATCATTTATATCTATATTATTATTTTGTAAATAATTTAAATTCTAAATTTAAAAATATAAAAAAAATTAATAAACATGAAAATGTATATTTATTAAATTCATATTAATTAAAAAACATACATTATATCCAATACAAAATAATCTAACCATCTCAATTGTTTCTTTTGGTATTGATGATGATGATGATGATGATGATGATGATGATGATGATGATGATGATGATGATGATGATGATGATACGATTGGTTGTATAATTTCTTTGATCATTTTTATTGTATTATTTACTACTTTTGTTTGTATTTACAGCTGAAGTTAGCTCTGAGAGTTTGTTCCATAATATTAAAAATTTATAAAACTACATTTTATATTGTTTTTTTTTTAGTAATGATTGACACCTTTTTTTTAAAATAAAGACTGACTATGGTCAATCAAAACTTTTGACTGATAATTTTGTGAAAGTAAAAAAATTACTTTCGAGGTTTTTTTGATTTTTTTTTTTTATAATTTTTTTTATAAAACAACAAATAAACATGTTTAAGGTATCTGAAATATCCATTAATTGTTTACTTTGTGATGAAAAATGTTCTAAAAGCTCTTTTAAAAAACATCTTTTACAAAAAAATGATGAAAAAAATGGATGTTTTATTAAATTAATGGAAAATTTAAATTTCGTATCAATTAATACTCATAATGAATTGATTAAACAAATGGAATCATTAAAAAGAGATTTAGAAGAAAAAACATGTCAAATAATCAATTAACAGATAAAGTTGAAAGACTAAAGAAAAGAAAACTTTATTTCGATGAAAAATCAACATTTTCATCATCATCATTATTAACTACATATCCAGTAAAAAAAGAATTAAAAGAAGAAGATTATTCATTTTCTAAAGATCAGCAAAACAAGACTCCTTTAGAGCTACTAGAAAATCCATTTGAACCTGTAACTCCACAGAAAGTAACACCAATACCACCAATTCCAATACAAGAACCAATTAAAATATATATTTTCCAACCATCGATGCAATCTCAAACCGATATTTCTTTTACAAAATATGATTTTAACTATGAGGAAGATAATTTCTTTTTAAATCAATTGATTAAAATAAAACTTGATGATGGTTGAGATTGAAAAAATGATTTGCCCACCAATACCTCATCAACAAAATATTTAAGAGTTGATATATGGAATGGTGAAAAAAATATAATATTATGTAAATTATCTCACATCTCCTCAATTGAAAACCAAAAAGCAATAAGAAAGGTTTAAGATTTCCATTAAATATGGACAGTATAAAAACAAAACCTTCTAACAATATTAAGATAAGTTGTTCTCAATGTGGCGAACATTGTGGTTATGATATTAGAGCAAAACCATTTGGACTATCAAATACAGATCAATCATTTCACTTTTTTTGTAGTTTTCAATGTTTGTTGTTATTTTTTGCAAACAAAAACTCAACTAAAGCATGGAAATTATATTATGATGAATTATTTTATAAGAGAATAAAAATATTGAAATTACAAAACTTATTAATAAATCAGAGAAAGCAAATAATGAAGATAGTGAACTAATCAAAATGATATTGAAATTAGCAATAATGATGAAGAAGATAATGATACTGAAGAAGTTACAGAACCAACACCACCAACACCAAAGAAACCACCTGGCAAAGGATCAAAAAAGAAAGCTTCTTCTAAAAAAATAAATAGGTAATAATAAATAATAGTTTTAGAATCATTAAACCAATAATTTTTATTTATCAATACTTTAGTATTATTGAATTTGTTTAAAAATTATCCAG
>JACAFZ010032730.1:0-11807 GCA_015252675.1 Dictyostelium gargantuum | reverse complement strand
CACTTCCCCATCCCCCTTCGGGCGCAGGCTCCCAAGTTTATAAAAAAAAAAAAATATGTTTGGACAAAAAAAAAAAAAATTCAAAAAAAAAAAAAAAAAAAAAAAAAAAATAATAACAATATTAAAAAAAGAAACTTACACAGATATATATTTTAGATTCTAAAAATATCAAAAACATTAAACAAATAATTTAATATATGTATATACACATATTTACATATTAATGAATAATTGAAAGTTCACATTTTTTTTTTTTTTTTAATTTGTTTGGGCAACCATTTTTTTTTATTATTGCCAAGAAAAAAATTTTAAAAAAAAAAAAAAAAATAAAAAAAAAATTTTATTTTTTTTTTTTTTTCGTTTTTTTAATTTTTTCATTTTTTTTTATATTTTATTTTTCATTGATTGTGATTACTAAATTATTTGTGTTTTTGTGTGTGTATATGAATTTTATTTTTTGATTAATTTTTATAAAAAAAAATATATCAAAAAACAACAATAACAGTGCAGCAAGAACAAAAAAAAAATAATATAATAAAATTAGTGATTAAACAACAATGCAATCAATTATAAGATCAAGCATAACTGCTAATTTATTATTTAAAAATAATAATAGACCAAGTATTACATTAATTTCAAGAAGTTTTTGTAACAACAATGGCGGTAATAATGAATCAACATCATTTGAAAAATTTAAAGAAAATAGAAATTTAATAAAAAAGAAATCAGAGTTGGTCAAAGAATTAACACAATCAAAATTATTAGGTAATATTGAAAAGGTATTTTCACTTCAACAACAAATTTCATCAATTGAAAAATTATTAGATCCAACAATTGAATCATTTTCAATTCAAAGTAAACAACAAAAAGAAAAAGAATTAGAATTATGGAAATTATTTATTGAAAAAAAAGGTATTAAAAGTAAATCTGAATTAAATCAAATAAATAGATTTGAATTTGAAAGATTTAAAAACACTGGTTTATTGGATGTTGAATTTGCAAAACAACAAAAAGAAAAAGAAGAATTATCAAAAAAGAAAGAAAAAGTTGTATTCACTGAAGATGAGAAATTAGAGGTTGATCATATTTTACATGATCCATTCGGAGTATCCACATTTATTAAACCAAAAGATAACTACAGCAATAAAGAAACATTGGAAGAGATGGAACAATTTTTAGAAGAGATTAAATTAGAAGCTAAAAATGATCCACACTTTAGATTATTGGTTGAAAATTTCCTCGATGATTCAATTCCATTAAAAGATAAATTAATTTTTAAAGAACCAACAACAGCAACAACAGCAACAACAACAGGTATTAAAGAAAATGAAAGTGATGAAGGTGATGAAGGTGAAGATCAAGAAGAGGGTTTAGCTAGTGTTCAAGATTTAAAGAATGCTTTTAAAAAATATAGAAGTCAATCAGGTAAAGAACAAAAAATATTGAGAACCAACATTAGAAATCAAAGAATCATGGATAAAGGTCCCAGTTTACTCGCACTAGAGGATACATTTCAATCAAAGAGATCAGAGATAGTCAATCGATTTGATGCTGAAAATAAAACATTATATGCTCTTCATCCAGAAGCCAATCAATTTGGTGGTGCATATTTGGTAGAGGAAGCTACCTTATATCCAATACCAATGGCCCCATTTGAAATTGTATTCCCGGATGAAGTTGATGAGGAAAAGTTAAAGAAACTATCTAAAAAATATAATACCGAAACTGTGATGAATCAAGTTTTCAATGTTGAACCAAGTTCAAAGAAAGGCGTATCAGCATCATCAACATCAACAGCTTCCATTATTGATGAGGATGATGACTCATCAATGCCAACAATCAGTGAAAACAGTGAAGGTTTAGACATTTATGAAGATCCCTCAATGATGGACGAATTATCAGAGGAAAGCGACTTGTTGGAAGGAGAAATACCAAAAGAGGGTGAATTTGAAGACGAATTTATGATGGGACCAGATGAAGATCCAGACCTTTTCGAATTGGAACCAGGTTTACAAATGGCGAAATTAGATGACAAAAGAGTCAGTGAATTCAAAGAAGAGGACCCAATCATTAAGGTTTTCAATGATAATGTGGTAGAAGAAGGTGGCATGCGTGATATGAAAACAAGAATCAAACATGCATCCGATATTCCAGAATTTGAATCACCATTGTTGATGAAAGATCTCAAAGTCCATTTGGACAAAGAGCAAGATCAAAAGGATAAAGAGTTTTTAGAGACCAACGACCCAATGATAATTCGTAACTTTATGAAATACAGAGTCGATCAAGAACAAGACGCCATCAGAAAACAAAAAGAACAAAACTACAGAGAATACAGTTCAGCCTTGGAGGAAGTTCAACAACATCTCACAGAAAAATCAATGCAACAATTGGACAAGAAACCAATTTACAATCCAAGCACCGGTAAAATTTTTACACCAAAGAAAAAGAATCCAAAATGTTTATTATGCCAAGATCCAAATTGGCAAGTAGATCCAGTCAATATCCCATTCCTTACACTCTATCTCAATGAAGAAGGTGATATCTTACCAAGACATTACAGTGGCAATTGTTTAAAACATCAAAAGAAAATCGCTAAAACCATTAAACACGCAAAATCATTAGGTTTATTCTCCTACAAAGATGGTACATTCACAGTTGAAGATCCAAACGTTTACAGTCTCACCAAATCTGAATTGGAAGAATACAAAAAATGGTATAACTCATCTTACTCTGATGAAGAATGGGAACAAGTTGTCGATGAATTAGGTGACCTCGAAGGTGATGAGGAATCACTTGAAGTTGATGAAAAACAAGATCAACAAGAACAAGTTATGTTAGAATTTGGTATTGAAGTTAATGATGTTGGTAAAATGTATGGTAAAGATTCAAAACAATAAATAAAAAATATATATAAACAAAATAAATAATAATAATTGATAATCAAAAAAAATAAAAAAAAATAATAAAAAAAAAATTAAAATTAAAATATAAAAATAAAATATTATTTTACTTCTACTTCTACTGCTACTGTTACTACCTATTACCACCAATCTATGGATAGTTTCTTTATTTTATTATTATTATTATTATCTTTTTAAATTTTTTGCACGTTGTACATTTAATACTCTACTAAAAGATGTACCTTGCACTTTGGCATTATTTAAATTTGTATCCAATAAGTTTGCACCTTGAAGATTTGCACCATCAAGACAAGAGTTTTGAAAATCAGCATTTTGAAGTTGGGCATCTGATAATTCAGCATTTGATAGATTCGACCCTGTAAATGATGAATATTGTAATTGTGAATTTTGAAGTTGTGATCTTTGTAAACTACACAATGAAATATTTGAAAATCTTAGGTCACAATTTTGTAAGTTTGCAGAATCGAGATTAGCTTCCAACAGATTACAATATCTAAGTGATGAACCTTGTAGATTTGCAAATCTAAGATTGGCATTTCTAAGATTTAAGCCAGATAAATCTAAACCAGATAAATTTGCAGATGCCAATTGAATTGGATGACTTGGATGAGATAAATTCACCAATTGAATAATCTCTTTTTGTGTAAATTTATCTTGATCATTTGGTGATGGTTGTTGACTCAAAACTTGTTGATTTATAAATTCAATTAAACTTGTTATTTGATAATATTTCGCTTCATTTATTACACTCTCTCTTATGGCAACATCATTTATATATGGTATAAATCTTGATCTTAACCAATTTAATATAAAACTAAAGTATTTACCATCTCTATCTATAAATATTGTACCATCCTCCTCTTTTTGTATATTAAATCTACCTGTACCAAACATTAAATAAAACATTGAATTTGAATCTGATAATAATGTTGATAATGTTGTTATATAAATTATACCACCAACATTTAATTTAATTTTATTATTATTACAATTATTATTATTATTATTATTATTATTATTATTTTCATTATTATCATTTATTATATTTTTTGGTGATTGTGGTGGTGATGAAGAAGATGTTGATGGTAATGGCCCTTCACCTGATGATATCATCTCCTTGTGTTGTTGTTGATGATTTTTATCATCATTTTCAATTGAATTTATTTGTTGTTCATCGTTCATGTTTTCTTCTACATTATTTTTATATAAATAATATAATGATTATAAATAAAAAAAAAATAAAATAAAAAAATTAAATTAATATTTTCAAACAAGCATGCAAAAAAATAAAAAATCTTTATTTTTTTTTTTTTTTTTTTTTTTTTTTTAAAAAAAAATTTTTTTTTTTAAAAAAAAAAAAAAAAAAAAAAAAAAAAAAGGTCAATCTTATTTAATTTATAATAGTAGCAACAGTAATAGTAAAGAAATAAAGAAATAAAGAAATATAAAAACAACTACAAATATAATATTATATAGGATAGATTGATAAATAATGAATTTTGATAAAACAAGGTATTATGAACTTTTGGAAATTCCATCAAGTGCAAGTCAAGATGATATTAAAAGAGCATATCGTATATTGGCGTTAAAATTTCATCCAGATAGAAATCCTGATCCAGCAGCAGCAGATCAATTTAAAGAGATTGTAGCAGCATATGAAGTATTATCAGATCCAGAGAGAAGAAAATTATATGATCAATATGGTGAAGAGGGCTTAAAATTATTTGAAAGTGGATCGCTTGGTGAAGAGGCAGTATATATAGCAAAGATGATGGGATCAATAAAGTTGATAGTATTTTTATTATTTTTAGTGCTGATGGTTACGGTATTATTCCCAATATTTGTGGTTGTAAAGATTAAAGGAGCGGTAGATTGGAATTGGGCAAAAACATTTTCACCAGCTTGGATAGTATTTGCATTGATTATCGCATTCTTGGCTGTACTATCATTTAAATCAAAGAGACCAGCTATATTTGGTTGGTTGGCACACAATGTTTTCATTATGACATTTATGGCGCTATTGGTATCAAAATTGGATGCATCTAACGGTACTACCGCTGGTAATATGCTATGGTCTGAAGTATTTATACCGGTTTACGCTATCATTGCATTGGGCATAGTTCAAAATTGGAAGAAATTCACATCTGAACAATATGAAAAACGTTTCACAGATCCCGAGAATTTGGATAGTTCAACAAACTTTGGATTAGGTCGTGTCGGTTATTTGATTCGTATATTGCTAACAGATTTGTTTGCATGTTGGTTCTTTGTTTTCTTGATGTTGAAATTGGATCATGTAGTAGAATGGAATTGGTGGATCAATTCAATACCAATATTTGTTTACATTTTAGTGTTCTCTGTTGTAATGTTGATGGATAATAGTTCTAAAATGTCAAATATTGAAATGGGTGATGACGATAGAGAAGCTCATTCCTCCACCAATTGTATGTTGTTTTGTTTATTCATTTTTATAATGATTCCAGTTATATTATTTGTATCATTATTGGCTGCACATATTTCAGCAGGTAGATTCCAAATTGCTGCCGTTTTTGTACCAATTTTCATTGTTTTTGGGTAATTATTAATTTATTATTATACTACATTTGATAGTAAGCTCATATATATAAACACACCATACATTTTTATTAATCACACATTTATTATTATTATTATTATGTATTTATTTCATTGTTTTTAGTATTTTGGTTTGTGGCTATTGTTTAGTTGCATGCCTTGTTGTTAGTGGTTTATCAAAAAATTCACATCATGGATTCCCTGAACAAACTCAAAATATATTCAATGTTGTAAACAATAGAATGGCAAGACCACAAAAGTTTTTAGAAAGTAATGTCACTGCTTCTGTTGGCGTTGGAAATGTTTAAATAATAATAATATTTATAATCAAAAAAAAAGCAAAAGGTTTAAGGATATTTTTTTTAGATACAAACAATAAAAAAATAAATAAAAACAAACAAATAATAAAAAAAAAACAAAATATTTAATTATAATAATTTATGGTTTTTTTTTAATTTTTTTTAATTTTTTTATTATTTTGTACAATTAGTTTAATGATGTCGAGGTTGATTGAAAAGGTTTTGTTTTTTTTGAATTATCGATTGGATTAAATTCAATTTTTCTTTTAATTTGAAGTGGCGGTTTACTATTTGATTTTAATGACAAAGAAGATGTTGTGGTTGTAGTAGTAGTTGTTAATTGATCTAATTTTGAATTTGGAGATGATTTTGAAATTATATTATTACAAACTTCTTCTAATGGTAATTTTTTATTGGCAGTTGTGGTGGTGGTAGTTGTTGATGGGGAAATTAATTTAGTTTCTAAAATTCTAATCTTTTTTTCATCAATTTTACTCTTTTTAATTAATTTTTCATAATTTTCAAATAATGAAGATAATTCATCATCTTTTTCCAATAATGATTGTTGTAATTGTTTAATTAATAAATCTTTTGAATCATCTTGTTGAATATTTTGATTTTCTAATGATTTGATAGTTGAGATTTCCATTTTTAATTGTTGATTCTCGTTTTCTAATCTAGTGGAATCATCAATTAATTTATTAATTTCAATGGATTGATTATTTAATTTTTCAAAATTTTCAATTATAACTAATTCTTTTTCATTAAATTTTGATTTAAAATTTAAATTGTTTTCAATTGTCAATTGTTTTTCAGCATCAAATAATGATTGAATTTCATGTTTTTCTAAATTTAATTGATCTTCTTTTTCATTTTTATCTTTTTGTAATTTTAATAAATTTGATTCCAATAATTTAATTTGAAGCAAATCTTTTTCATTTTCTTTTTTTAAATGATCATTTGATTGTGTTTCAAATGTTAAATCTTGTTCAAATTTATCCAATTTTGATAATAACGATGATTGTAATTCAAATTGATCATTATATTTTTCATTTAATTCAGAGTATTTTAATTTTAATTCATTAAATTCAAAGAGTTGATTTTGATAGTTCAATTCTTTTTCAATGGATATTTGTTGTTCTGATTCAAGTTTTGATTTTGATTGTTCAATTATTTCCGATGATGAATTATTTCTTGAAATTTCCAATTCTAACTCTAAATTTAATGATTGATTTTTATTTGATAATTCCAATAGTTTTTGATTTAATTCAATGATCATTGATTCTAAATTTCTTTTATTTGAATTGATTAAATCAAAATCTTGTTTAAATATTGAAATTTCATCTTTTCTATCTGATAATTGTTGTTTTAATTGAATGATTTCATTTTGGTTTTCAAGTTTTAATTGATTTAATTGTTGGAAACCTTGATTTTGTTCATCGAATGAGCATTGAGTATTTGATAATTTTACAGTTAATTTTTCAATGGTTTCATTTAATTTTTCGATTTCATTTCCAAATTTATTTTCAGTTTCAATGGATTGTTGAATGGTTGAGTCATGTTGTTGAATTTTATTTAAAAGTGATTTCATTTCATCTTTACCAATTTCGATATCTTTTTGTAATTCTAAAATTTGATGTTGTTTTTCCATTAATTGGTTGTTGAATTGTTGAATTTTTTCATTCTTTTCCTCTAATTGATTGGATTTTTCAATGATTATAGATTGTTTTTCTTCAATTTCCATTTTTGATTTTTCAAATTCTTGTTGTACTTCCATTGATTCTTGTTTGAGTTGTAAAGTATCTTTTTGGTAAAGTGATTCAAGTTGATTCAATTGTTTTTGAGTTTCAGTTAATGAATTTTCCAATCTTTCAATCAATTCATTTGATGATTTTAATTCAATTTCTAATTGATGTTTTTTATTCAAAGTATCTTGAAGTGATTCACGTAATTCTGAAAGTTGATTCAATGTATGTTGTTCATCCAATGACTTTGATGATTCAAGTTGTTTAATATGTTCGGTTTGTTCATCCAATTTATTTGATAATTGATCCAATTTAAAGGTTATTGATTCGTTGATCTCTAATGATTGTTGTTTTTCTAATAATAATTGTGATTTTTCAGATTGTAATTCATTTACAGTACCTTCAAATGACGAGATGGATTGTTTTAATTCTTCGATCGATTCATCACGCTCTGATAATTGTTGTTTTAAATATGATAATTGTAGTTGAAAGTATTCAACGTTTGCCAATTGGTTTTGATTTTCTTTGGTTGCATTTTCAAGATCCAATTTCAAGGATTGACATTTATAACCTTCTTCATCCAATAAAAATTTTAATTGAATTTGGTGATCCGATTGTTCTTGATTAACCTTTTTAATTTGTTCAATTGAATTCTCTAATTGAGTGGTGTATGATTTCGATTCATTGTACAATGATATTGATAGTTCTAAATCTTGTTTAACTTTTGATAATTGATGTTGATCCGCTTCGTACTCTTGTGAAAGATTTTTAAGACAAAGTTTATTGGCTTCAAATTTCTCAGTCAATGATGCTATTTCAAACGAACCTTCTTTGCATTGTGCCTCAAGTTTTTCATTATTAACAGTTGATGATTCGAGTTCAATGGTTAATTCATCGATTCTTTTACAACTCGTTAACCATTGTTGATCGAGATTTAAATATTTTAATTTTAATTCATCATAGTTGCATGTAATGGATTGCAATTGAAGTTGTTTTGAATTTGATTCCTGAACCATTTGATTTAATCGATCGTTTAGTGATTGAATTTCAAATTGTTGTTGATCTATTTTATCCAAGTGTTGATTGATTTGATTTTCTTTACTCTGAATATCTAGTTTTAAATTTTCGATTCTAGATTCCAACTCTTGAATCGCTTTGTTCTTGTTTTGAATCTCATCATTTTTTTCAGGTATAATTTGATTGGAAAACGTTGAAATCTCTAATTTTAATTGATCAATTTCATTTAAATGTTGTTTGAGTTCTTTGGATGATCCAACGATTTCGCTTTTATATTGGTCAATAGTTTTACAACGTTCTTTAATTGATTCCAACAATTGATTATTTTTTTCATTAATTTCATTATTTACATTTGTCAATTGATCGACTTGATCATGATAATCATTTACCAAACCACGCAAAGTTTCCTTTTCATTGGTTATAGATTCAATTACAATTGAAGTTTGATTTAATTTCGTTTGCCAATCTGCCAATTCTTTAGTGTGATCTTGATTGATTTGTTTAATTTGTTCATCCTTTTCAATTGCAAATGAATCATGAGCATTTTTTAAATTCTCTACAATTGCATACAATGATTCCAATTCTTTTTGACTGGTGGTTAATTTATCTTGATAGTTTTTCATTGAGATTAAAGTATTCTCAAGTTTAATTTCAAGATCTTGGTTATCTAGTAATAATTTTGATTTCGAATCATTTGACAAAGATAATTCATCGGATAACAATTGTAATTCTTTGGTTGTTTTATTGATTTCATTATTTAATTGACCGATTTCATTTGACTTTATTGATAATTGATCGATTTGATTTTGATTCAATGCTTTTAATTGATCCAATTTCTCATTGGATTCCTTGATATCAAGACCCAATCTATCTTTATATTCATCAAATTCAAATGATTGTTTATTAAAGTTTTCATTTAGTATTGAATGATCACTTTTCTCTTTAATTAAATCATTGAATAAATCTGAACACTTTGTAATTTTAAATTCCAATTGTTGTTTAGTTTCTTGAATTTCATCAGATTGTTCATCTATACGTTGTTGTAAATCAAATTTTTCGCCATTAAATCTTTCAATCAATTCTGATTGTTCATCTTTTTCCTTTTTTAATTTTTCATTCAATTCTTTATTCAACTGTGATAATGAGTTTAAATTATCTTGATATTCTTTGATCAACGATTGATATCTATCTTTATCGTCATCCAATGTCGATTGTAAATCTGATACCTCCAATTGTAAATCCATAATTAAAATTTCAGATTCCTTTTGCTTTGATTCTTCTTTTTCGCATTTTTCATTTACCAATTTTAATCTATCTTCCAATTCGCTCATTATTGAATTTGTAGTTTCAATCTCTTCTTTTTGTACTTCAATAATCTCTAAATTCTTTTCATTTTCCAGTAATAATTGTTTTAATTTTAAAATTTCATTTTCTAAATGTATCGATTTATCCTTTAAATCCTGAATATATAAATCCTTATTTTCAATGATCAATCTATTCGTAGATTCATTCTCTATTGACTTATCGAATTTATCTTTAATAATTAATTTTTCATTTTCTAATTTTTCATTTACTTGATTCATTTTAATTAATTCTTTTTCCAATTCTATATATTTTTTATCTAAATTGAATAATCTTGATTCTAAATTTGATTTTTGGATTTTTAAATCACTAGATTCATTTTCAAATTTTTCAGATTTCTTTAATATTAATTCAAATTGTTCAGTAGATTGTTTTTCACATTCTTTTAATTCCTTTAAATATTGTTTCTCAATATTACCTTTTTCAATTTTTAATTGATCAATTAATTCAATTGATTTTTGATAGTTTAATTTATTTAATTTTAATGATTCTTGTAATTTTTTTAATTCAATTTGATTATTATTATATTTTTCTTCAATTGATTTTAACTTTATTTTTTATTATTATTATTATTATTATTATTAGTGTTAGTATTATTTGGTTGTATGTTTGTCTTAACACATTTAATAATAATAATAATAATACTTTACATCTGAAATTATTTTATTTTTTTCATTTTTTAATTCTGTTGTAGTTTTTTGTGAAACTTTTAATAAATCTAATTGATTATCAAATTGTTGAATCTTTTGTTTTATTCGTTTTTTTAAATCTTCGTTTTCATCTTCAAGATGTTTAATTTTTTCAATATTTTCTTTATTATTATGATTCATTTTTTTATTTTTTTTTAAAAAATTAAGAGTGATATTTATATGTTCATTTATAAATGATGGGGGTGTTTGTTTTAATATTATATATAGATCTGTGTGCGTTTGTGTGTGAATGAGATACACTACTACAATTTATTATTATTATTTTTAAAAAGAATTTGGGAAAATAAAAAATTTAAAAAAAAAAAATAAAAAATAAAAAAGAAAAAAGAATTAAAATTCAAATTTTTATAACTGTTTAAATTTTAAAATTTTTTTTAAATTTGGGCGCAAAAATTTTATTTTTTATTTTTTATATTTTTTAAAAAAAGAAGATTGTTTAATGTTTTATTTTAATTTTTAATTTGTAAATGATATTTTTCCCTTAATTTACACCAATCATTTTAAATTTGATACTTGATTATAGAATGAGTTCATTCTTCTTTATAAATAATGAATTTTATTTATTTGTATTTTTGATAAATATTTTTAAGTTATGGCAAAGAATTCATTATATTTGTCTTGAAATTTAATTATTGGTAGCCCTTACATGCACTCAACCTTCACATTTTATTATTTTTTTGACTACTTTTATAAAAGTTGAATAATTTTAAGAAGATTTTAATTTTTAGAAAAAAAAAATTTAAACAGGGGGTGACTTTATTTATTTAATGATTATTTTATTTATAAATAAAGAACTAATATTAAAAATGAGTGATAATGTTTTACGATTTACTTTTATAACAAAACACATTGGTAAGATTAGAATAAATTTTAAACCCAATCTTGTTTAACTGAAAAACCCCAATTTAGAGTACAATGTGTAACATTGCCGTCATCAACAAAATTTATTCTATATGTATAATCTCCACGAGATAACATTCCAGATGGAGCTTCCTCCTAACCATGACGTGGAATTGTTGTTTCTTGATTTGAATCCTGTGGTCCAAAGGAACCTAAATAAAAAAAAAAAAAAAAAAAAAAAATATTTATTTAAATAAAAAAAAAAAAAAAAAAAAAAATTAAAAAAAAAAAAAAAAAAAAAATAAATTTATTTTTTTAAAAACAAAAATTAATTAA
>JACAFZ010032619.1:6193-17311 GCA_015252675.1 Dictyostelium gargantuum | reverse complement strand
ACATTTCTATTTGTTGGTATCGTCATTTGTTTAAAAGATTAATTTTTTTTATTTTTTTTTTAATATCATTTTTTTTTTTTTTTTTTTTTTTTATTGTCATTTTAATTACTAATAAAAAAATATATTAAAAACAGTTTTTGTACTATTTATTTTAATAAAAATAATACATTCAAAAAAAACTTCATATCTGTTGTTATTGTATGTATAATAATATTATTATACCACCTTTTTTTTTTTTTAATTTAAAAATAATTTGTTTATTTGTTATTATTAGCATTATATTCATTTAAATAATTTTTAAATACTAACCCTTAATTTTTTTATTTTATTTTATTTTTTAAAATTTGAAACCACACAACACACCACTCTTACTTAATACTTAACTTACCATATTAGTCAATTTCATACATCACACTCACACAAAAACAAAGAGACACTCACATCCCCAAAAATATAAATATATACAATAAAAAAATGATTAGCAACTCAAATCAAGTTGAATCAGGTTTGTATTATTGATAAAAAGAAAACACTTTTTATAGGAAATAAAGTTTTTTTTATTTATAAAAATCTATGGTTTATATGTATTAATAAAGAATATATAAACTTTATAATAATAATAATAATTATTTATTAGAAACTTTTGGTATTATTAGAAAGATTTTAAATGAAAGAATTATGATTTTAGATGGTGCTATGGGTACTGAAATTCAAAAATTTAAATTAAAAGATAATGATTATAGAGGTGAGGAATTTAAAGATTTTCCACATGAACTTGGTGGTAATAATGATCTTTTATCATTAACCAGACCACATATTATTAGAGAAATTCATTGTGTATGTAATAGTATTATAGGATTTTAACTACAACCAACAACAATATGAACAATATCAGCAATAACAATAACAGTAACAATAGCAAAATAACAAGAACAAGAAGAACTATAACAATAAAAACAGGTTTAATATAAAAATATATTAATTTTTAAAAAAAAAAAAATCAATTCAAATTTTTTTTAAATATATATAGAAATATCTTGAAGCAGGTGCAGATTTTATTGAAACAAATACATTTAATGGTAATATATTTTCACAAGCAGATTATAAAATGGAACATTTAGTTAGAAGAATTAATATTGAATCAGCAAGATTAGCAAAGAGTGCATGTGAAGAATATACTAAAAAAGATCCAAGTAAACCAAGATTTGTTTGTGGTGCAGTTGGACCAACCAATAAAACAGCATCCATTTCACCATCTGTCGAAAGACCAGAAGCAAGAAATGTATTATTTGATGAGTTGGTTAGTGGTTATCTTGAACAAGTTGAAGCATTGGTTGAGGGTGGTATCGACGTATTATTGGTTGAAACTGTATTCGATTCACTCAATTGCAAGGCAGCATTATTTGCCATTGAAGAGTTTTTCAAAAAATATTCACCAAGATTACCAGTATTTGTATCTGGTACCATTGTCGATAAATCTGGTAGAACATTGAGTGGTCAAACAGGTGAAGCTTTCTATACATCGGTTGCAAGTGCCAATCTTATGGTATTTGGTTTGAATTGTGCTTTGGGTGCACAAGAAATGAGACCCTTCCTTCAAAATATTAGCAAATGTTCCGAATGTTATGTATCGTGTTATCCAAACGCTGGTTTACCAAATACTTTTGGTGGTTACGATGAATCCCCAGAAATGATGGCCGAACAAATTAAAGAGTTTGCCACTAGTGGTCTTCTCAATATTGTTGGTGGTTGTTGTGGTACTTCACCAGATCATATTCGTGCATTCTCTGAGGCTGTCAAAGGTGTAGCACCACGTTCCATTCCAAAGTTGGTACCAAATACCACCCTTTCCGGTTTGGAACCATTGGTTTTCACAAAAGAGTTAAACTTTGTAAATGTAGGTGAACGTTGTAATGTATCTGGTTCCAGACGTTTTGCAAACCTCATTAAAGCCAACAAATACGAAGAGGCACTTTCAGTGGCTCGTCAACAAGTTGAGGCTGGTGCACAAATCATCGATATCAATATGGATGAAGGTATGATTGACTCTGTAGCCGCCATCCAAAAATTCTTGTTTTTCATTGGTTCCGAACCAGAAATCTCAAAGGTACCAATTATGTTGGATTCAAGTAATTTTGCTGTAGTTGAGGCCGGTTTGAAATGTGTCCAAGGTAAGTGTATTGTAAATTCAATTTCACTCAAAGTGGGTGAAGCACTTTTCATTGAACACGCCAAAATCGTAAAACAATATGGTGCATCCGTAGTTGTTATGGCTTTCGATGAGAATGGTCAAGCTGCAACCAAAGACGATAAGGTTCGTATTTGTTACCGTTCATACAAAATCCTTACAGAGATTGTTGGTTTCTATCCACAAGATATTATTTTCGATCCAAATATCCTCACCATTGCAACTGGTCTCGAAGAACACAACAACTATGGTGTCGAGTTCATTGAAGCCACCAGAGAAATCAAACAATTGATGCCATTGGTTCGTGTAAGTGGTGGTGTTTCCAATCTTTCTTTCTCCTTCCGTGGTAATGAACCATTACGTGAAGCCATTCATAGTGCTTTCCTCTACTATGCCATTAATGCTGGTATGGATATGGGTATTGTAAATGCTGGTGCACTTCCAATCTATGATGATATCCCAAAGGATCTCTTAAAGTTAGTAGAGGATGCCATTTTAAATCGTACCAATGATGCCACTGAAAAATTATTGGAATACGCTCAATCCAACAATAAATCTGAAAAGGTAGCCGTCGAGGTCGAAGAGTGGAGAAACAAACCAGTTACCGATAGAATCGCACACGCATTAGTTAAAGGTATCACCACTCATATCATTGAGGATACTGAAGAAGCACGTGTCACCTTACCATCATCTTTGTCTGTAATTGAGGGCCCACTCATGAGTGGTATGAATGTTGTCGGTGATTTATTTGGGGCAGGTAAAATGTTTTTGCCACAAGTAATCAAGAGTGCTCGTGTAATGAAAAAAGCTGTCGCTCATTTAATTCCATACATGGAGGAGGAAAAGAGATTAAAACGTTTGGAAAAAGGTGATGATTCTGAAGCCGAACCAGAGAATGCTGGTGTCATTGTTTTGGCCACCGTCAAAGGTGATGTACATGATATCGGTAAGAATATTGTAGGTGTTGTATTGGGTTGTAATAATTACAAGGTTATCGATATCGGTGTAATGACACCATGTGAAAAGATTATCGAAGCAATCATCCACCACAAGGCTGATGTAGTTGGTTTATCTGGTTTGATTACACCATCACTCGATGAAATGATTTACGTCGCCAGTGAGTTGGAAAGACTCAAATTCAAAATCCCATTAATGATTGGTGGTGCCACCACTTCTCAAATTCACACTGCCGTGAAAATCTCTCCACATTACTCAAAACCAGCAGTTCACGTTTTAGATGCATCTCGTAGTGTAACCGTTGTACAATCGTTATTGGATCCAAACAACAAAGATGTTTTTGTTGAAGATATCGAACAACAATACGCTGAACTTCGTGAAAAACATTACGCCTCACTCAAAGATAGAAAATATGTCACTCTCAGCAAAGCACGTCAACTTGCACCAAAGACCAACTGGAAAGAGATCACACCAGTCAAACCAACCTTTTTAGGTACTCAAGTTTTCAGTGAATACTCTCTCGAAAGATTAATAACCAAAATCGATTGGAATCCATTCTTTGTCACATGGCAACTTCGTGGTAAATATCCAAATCGTGGTTACCCACGTATTTTCAATGATGCAACAGTTGGTGCTGAAGCCAAGAAATTGTTTGATGATGCTCAAACTATGTTGAAAGAGATTGTCGATAAAAAACTTTTAAACGCTCGTGGTGTCATTGGTTTCTATCCAGCCAACAGTGTCGATGAAGATATCATCATCTACGAAGATGATTCTCGTGAAAAACCAATTGCAACATTGGCAGGTATTCGTCAACAAAGTGAAAAGGAGACCGATGAACCATACATTGCCGTCGGTGATTACATTGCACCAGTTTCCACTGGTATTAAAGATTACATTGGTTTATTTGCAGTTAGTGCTGGTTTTGGTTTGGAAGATATAGTTGAAAAATACAAAAACGAAAACGATGATTACTCTAGTATCATGGCTAAAGCATTGGCAGATCGTTTAGCAGAGGCATTGGCAGAAGCAGTTCATGAAGACGTTAGAAAACAACATTGGGGTTACGAAAAAGACGAAGAACTTTCCAATGAAGATTTATTCAAAATTAAATATAAAGGTATTCGTCCTGCTCCAGGTTACCCAGCCCAACCGGATCACACCGAAATGACAACCATTTGGTCACTCATGAATGTCTATGAAAATACCAAAATCGAACTCACCGATCATATGGCAATGCTTCCAGGTGCTGCCGTATGTGGTGTCTACTTTTCTCATGAACATGCTAAATATTTTTCAGTTGGTAAAATTACAAAAGAACAAATTGAATCTTATGCAAACAGAAAGCATATTTCAGTTGATGAAGCTGAAAAATGGTTATCATCGATTTTAGCATATGATCGTTTACCATTTGTTAAAAAATAAAAATAATAATAATAAAACTCTTTTTTTTTAAAAATTATAATAATTTATAAATTATAAATTTGTTTGTTTGTTTGTTTATTTTCAAATTATTGTTATTTGTTATTGTTGTTTATATATTTATTTTTTAATTGTTATTTCAGATAAAATTTCTTTTGAACCTTTTTTAATTAAATCACTTGCAATTAATTTACCCAATTGATCAAATTGATCAGATGGACCACTAATTTGTGATTCAATATATTTAGTACCATCTAAATTTAAAACTATACCATTGATTTCTAAAATTTCATTATCGTTTTCATTTGTTGATAATTTAGTGACCACACCAATTGGTACATGACAACCACCTTCCAAATCTCTCAACATTGAACGTTCAGCTTGACAACAAATTGATGATTCACGATGAATTAATGGTTTTAAAATGGATAAAATGAATTCATCACCTGCTTTACATTCAATACCTAATGAACCTTGACCTACAGCGTATAATGATACAGAGTCTGGTATAACTTCAGAAATACGATCAGTTAATTCTATTCTTTCTAAACCTGCTACTGCTAAAATCATACCATCATAATCACTATTTTCATCATCTAATTTCTTGAAACGTGTATTTAAATTACCTCTAATATCTTTAAATTGTAAATGTGGGTAACTCTTCTTTAATTGGGCTACTCTTCTCAATGATGATGATCCAATCATTGCACCTTGAGGTAAATCTGCTAATTTACATTCTTTACCATGTTTTTTAATATTTGAAATGAATGCATCTGATGTACTATATCTTTTTGTAATTGCTCCTAAAATTAATCCTTCTGGTAATCTTAAGTAAGTTTAATAATTAATAAATTGAAATGTGTAACTAGTTTATAATAATGAATTATTACTTTGTTGGTATATCTTTTAATGAATGAACTGCTAAATCAATTGTACCATTTAACATCATATCCTCTAATTCTTTTGTAAATACACCTTTGTCACCAATTTTTGATAATGAAACATCCAATACTTTATCACCTGTGGTATCCATAGTTTTAATTTCAACTTTAATACCTGGATTCAATTCTTCAATTCTATCTTTAACCCATTCAGTTTGTAACATTGCTAATTGAGATTTTCTTGATCCAATTACTACTGTGTTTCTTTGACTCATTTTTTAATTTTATATATAGTTGTATAAATGATTTATATTACTTTTTTTTTTTTTTTTTTTTTTTATAAAATTAAAAAAAAAAAAAAAAAAAAAAAAAAAATTAAAAAAAAAAAAAAAAAAACAAAGCAATTGGTTGAAATGATATAGAGAAGGCTTCCAAGTCACTTTATATAGTGTGAGGGAGATATTTATATTACTTACACTATTTTCTTTTTTTTTTGTTTTTACTAATTTTATTAAAAAAAATAAAAAAATATAAAATATTTATAAATTAATTACTCTTTATTGAATTTATATATATTATGTAAATAAAAAAATATATTATATGATTTACAAATTTTTTGTTTAGGGAAAAAAAATATATTGTTAAAAATTAAAAAAAAAAAATAATTTATGTTTTGTTGAAAAACTAAAATAAATTAAAAAATTATTGAAAAAAAAAAAAAATTATAAAAATTAAAAATAAATTAAATTATTGCAGATCAAATATTTTGAATGAAATAATTTATGTTTCTACCATATTGTGTTTTTAAAGAGATCTAATAAAAAAAAAAAATTTTAAAATAATTAATTTTAATTTCATTGTTAAAAATTTTTTTTTATTTTTTTATTTTTTATTTTTTAATTTTTTTTATTTAATTAAAATTAAAAATAAAATAAAATAGATTTTAAAATTAAATTTTAATTTAATTTAAAATAAAGATATATTTAGAATATAATTTCAAAATACGTATTTTTTTTAAATTAATAAATTAAATAAAAAAATATAAAAAAACTTAAATGGCACCACACAAAAACACACACGCACAAGCCTCTTTGAATGAGACCTATTATGTACAGATTCACCAAAATAATTACATTTTTATTTATTTTTTTTTGTTGTTTTTGTTTTTGTTGTTGTTGATTTTTTTACATTTTTGGTATTATTATTTTTATAAACAATTTTTGGCTTTTCTTTTACTTCTCTTTCATTTGTTAATAAATTGAATAAATCATTTGAATATGATAATAATATTGAATATTTAATTTTTGAATTTTTAGATAGTTTTAATTGTTTCAATGCTTCATCTTGATCATCTTCATCATCCTCATCATCCATATCATCTTCATTCATACTAACCAAGCTTGGTAGTTGAGAAATAAAATTAATTAAAATACCAGTTAATGGTGATAAATCTACATTTTCTATTATTTATTAAATAATAGTAATAATAAATTAGTAACAAATTAAAACTATTGATAATATTAAAAGTAAAACTACTTACTTGAATTTAAATTATTATAAACTATAATTGATATTAAATTTAAAGAATAATAAATTGATTTTTGACTCATTGATTGACTATTTACAAAAGAATTCAAATAATTTGCAATTTGATTTATACATGGTGAAGATTTTGAGAGTGTTTGAATAATGAATTGATTAGATGGTAGTTGAAGTTGTTTTATACTTTCTAAAAATTCTAATTGTTCATCAAAATCTGGTGAAAGGTTTAAAAGTTTATTAAACTCTTTAAAGATTTGTTGTTCAATTAATAATTTAATAATAACATTTAATGAACCTTTTTGATGATGAATTGCTAAAAAATCTGTTAATTTAAATATTGATAGGTTGTTGCTACTGCTACTACCACCACTATTGTTATTATTATTATTGTCTTGTAATTTCTTTTTAATTGATGGGCTTAAATTTATAAAATCAAATAAATCAAATAATAATTTATATGAATTATCTTGTAATCTTGGATCACCACCTGAAATTGAATAATTATATAGTTGTAATGAATATTTTGCAATAATTGGTATTATATCATTAAAATTATGACCACCTGCAACATTTCCTTTTGTAATTTTAATAATCTCTGATAACTCTTCACAAAATTGAATGCAGCTATCTGATGAAAATAAACCAAATATTAAACTTTCGCTAATGATTAATAAATAAATTTCTAAAACTTCTAAAATGAATGGTTTTTCATTCTTTAATTTAAATTCTTGTTCTTTATCCTCATCCTCGTCTTCATTTTCATCAATTGATCTTGATCTTTTGTAAACTGATGATTGTTTATTTTTTGTGAAATCATTTAATAATTTAATTAACAATTTACCAAAATCAAATATATCACCAAAATAACCAGAATCTTTAATTAATTGATCATTTAATGCTTCACTATGGAATAATATTTTTGCATACATTGTAAAACATGAAACTAATAAGCCACGATTTAATTTTAATAGTATATTATTATTAATTTTCTTTGCTGCCTCTGTTTCTTCATTATCTTGTTCTTGGGTTTCTTGTTGATCACTTTCTAATTTTGAATTACATTCGATTGCTAATTTTCTTCCTATTACAGGTAGATAAGATTGAAATGATGATACCATCTCTGCAAATAAATCTTCTTCATTCACCACTTTAATTCTAGATGATTCATTTCTGAATAACATATCTAAAAATATAACTGAAATATTTGCTTTTTCACAAACTTTTTCGAAACTAATATTAACATTCTCTTCGTCATCTTGTTGTTGCGCTTTTGATTTTGTTTTTGATTTTGATTTTGATTTCTTTTTCTTTGAATTTCTTTTTCTTTTTGATAATGTAGTTTCTTCTTCATCAACATCTTCCTCTTCATCTTCATTTTCTTCCACTTCTAATTTATTTTGATCCTCTTCATCATTATCATGATCATCATCATTATTATTAAATAATCTTTTAAATGGTAAATTAATTGAATCAATAATAATTTTTAAAACTTGTTTTGGTAATTCCCAAGAGAATAAACTTTGTAATAATGTTTCTTTTAAAATATCTGGTGTAGTGGAATCAATTTCTTGAAAATTTTGTAATAATAAATCTTTGAGGGTTGGGAAATTATCCAGAGAAAATTGAGATGCAATATTAATAATTTTACACATTCCACCGATTCTTGGTATATTTGCAGAAAATAACCAAATATAAATATTAGTTACATCATCGTTATTAAATACAGTCAACATTGATGATTTAGTTTTTTGAAACTCATCCTTATTTGATAACAACGGTTTTAAAGAAATTAAAATTAATGAGATAATTTCTAAAATTGATTCACAATCTTCAATTGAAATACCAACTTCTTCTTCTTCCTCTTCTTCCACTATTTGTTGTTCCTCTTCACCAGATTTATTATTTTCATTAAATTTAAGTGGCGGTTTTATTAATGAAATTGGTAATTCATTAATATCAAAATTTTGATTACTAAATTTAGTTAAATAATTAAATAAGGCACAAACAAATTTAGCGACCGATAAAACTGGTACAAAACCAACTAAATTTGAATAAAAAGTAAAAGCAGCCTGTTTTTTACTTTTAAAGAATTGAATACAATTGTTTATGAGATCCCATTTCTTTGCATCTGGTGGAAAGTATAGTTCAATGATTAATTGTGTCATTTTTTTTGATAGTTTTGTATTCTTGTAATCTAGAATCATTCTTTCCAATAGATGTTCAACGGGTACGATATCAAAGAAACGAATAGTTGAAATGCCTTTAATGAATAATAATAAATCAGCAAATGACTCTCTAACACGATCGGATGTATCGTGAATTAAATTCTTTAGATTTGGTAGTAATACTTTAAGAGTTGAATGTGACAATGAATTATCCAATAACGATCTAATGCCAATGAAAACGGTTTCTCTAACCAAACCCGATGATTTATCAAATGCCAACTCATTGATAATTTTCGAAAGTAAACTTCTAGAATTGGACAATGGGATCAACTCCCAAAATTTATTCAACACTTCAAATGTACCTTCGATTGCAACTACACGCACTGAAACCGATGGATCATCAAATAAATCTCTAAGTAATTTAAATTGCATACTTAGTTCATTGTCAATCTCTTCTTGTGTATCTTCGTTACTCTTTTTCAATGGGAATGAATCATAAAATAGTCTGGCAGCATTTGTACGCACTTGAGGATGTGATACAGTTAGAGATCTAAATAGAATTGGCTCATACAATCTGTACAACATAGGATCCACTTCTTTATATGGTTTTTGATTGTGGAAGTAATGGAGGAACCCATTTAAATTCTTACTTAATTTCGTATCGGAACAATGAATTGCAACCTCCATTAAATTTTGAATACAATGATATTCAATCTTTACCAAAAATGGGCCAGTTGCAACTTTCCAAGCCTTAAAATAAATTTCAGCATAGGAATCACGTGTAGTTTTATTGGCGTGTAATAATTGACCCTTTACAGTTTGATGAATTTGTTCAATCAATGCTGGTCTAATTGAAAATAAATAAATTAAAAATTTTTTACCTTCATCAGTTTTTATAAATTGTGGGTGAATAAAACAACCCAATAAAAAATCTACAAATGTTCTTGAATACGGATCAGAATATTCCAGTGTCAATAAACCATGTTTCACCTTATTCAATCTTGTTATATCCGCCACAATACCACTAGGGGCTGATCTTGTCAATAAATAACTAACACATTGTGGTACCAAATCTTTATAACCATTTCTCTTTTGTTTAATCCATATCTCACAACATTGTGACATATCATTTGATAATCCACTATAAATAATTTTTAATTTATTTGAAAAATCTTCTGAATAAATTCTTTCTTCAATAATTTTTTTACTATAATTTAAAAATTGTAATATAATTTCTATATTTTATATTTTATCACACACCCACACATATATGTGTTTTTAGTATAAAGTGTTAATAAGTTAATAAAAAATATGTTGATATACATATAGTACTTACCATGAATTGTATTTAAAATTTCAAATAATTCATTTGGTAATTGTTGTTGTTGTTGTTGTTGTTGTTGTTGTTGTTGTTGTTGTTGTTGTTGTTGTTGTTGTTGTTGTTGTTGTTGTTGTTGTGATTGTTTTGAAATTGGTTTATCAACAATTGTAATTAAAAAATATTTAATTAATTCAATTATACCTGAAAATGTTTTTAATGAATTTATTACAACTTGTTCTTGATTTTTAATTGAATTTTCATCCACTATATCACCATTTTCAGTTGCATCAAATGACGGTGATAATAAATCATCATCAATTAATGGTGCTAATTTATTTTCTTTTAAATTTAAAAATAATTCAGAGTAATCTTTAACTGGTAACCAATTAAAAAATTCTGTAAAATTAAATTTTATAATCTCTTCATTACCATTACTTTTACTTGTACCTTTTTTTATTGGTACTCTATATTTTTGTCTTGTTGTTAATTCTATAAATATTTTATCAACTCCACCATTTCTTGAAAGTGATTCAAATAATTGTTTTTTAATAATTTCCATAAATTTATATTATAAATGAAATAGTATACATTAATATAAATGATGTGTTTTTGTTTTTTTTTTGTATTTGTTATATATGTAAA
>JACAFZ010032508.1:0-17324 GCA_015252675.1 Dictyostelium gargantuum | reverse complement strand
ATTATAATTACAAAAAAAAAATAAATTTTTTAAAAAAACTATTATAATTTTTTTAAAAAAAAACCATAATTTTTTTTTTAAAATTTTTTTTTTTTTTTTTTAACTATAAAATAATTTTAGAATACAAACAAAATATTTATATATATAAGAGAATGGGAATTTTTAAAAGAATATTTAATTCACCTCCAAATTTTGATGAAATATCAAAAAAAAAAACCAACTTTTTAATATATCAATTAATAATTCTATCAATTATTGGACTCCTTATATTTTTGGGAACAATTTTATTTTTGCTTTTAACTTCAAAAGATGCATATAGTAGAAAAACTTTTATTAGTACTAATATAGTGGATACAATAGAAACACCAGAAATTAAATACTTTCCATCGTTCATTACTATTGATGGATTTTCAGTAAATAGTTTAAAGATGGACCAAGATTACAATAAATTAGATTTTTCAAACTTTTATTATTGTTTTCCACCAGTTGATAATTGCTTTAATGGAAATTTAACACAAAATAATAATTTAAGCCTAAATTATGATACAAGTTTTTTAATTGTTGAAAGTTTTAATATATCCTATCAAGAGAATTATTTAAATATCAATATACAATGTTGGGAATATCCAACTCGTAATTCAACTTTAGGATTTACTTTATATGTGGGTAATTACATTTATTCTTTTAGTGGTCCAATAAAAATTCAAATTCTATTCAAAAAAGAAGTGTATGTTGATCAATATGGGAATGAAACAATAAATATTATACCAAATCTTGTAACCTCATTAATGTTGAGTGAAGTTTGTAAATATTATGAAGATGGTAGTGTCTTTCTAGAGTGTTGCTCAAATACTTTTTCATTGATTTATGAAACAAATATAGTTACCTATTATACAACAGAAACAGACCAAGAGTTGATTATTAGGTTATTACAGGATACTTTTTCGATGGGTAAATTGGTTATCAGTGTTTTGTATCTTTTTATTTCATTTTTTTCAAGGAAATTTTTATTTAGAAAAAGAACATCATATTTTGAAAACTCAACTAGAGATGCTGTTCTCTTTCACTTTAATTATCATGTTTTGGAAAAATCAAAATCAAATACCATAACTCTTGATAATTTTACACCAAGTGGAGAAAATCAAATTAGTTCTTTAAAAGAATCATTATTAAAAAATAGAAATGATTCAGAGAATTCTAATGAAACAATAAAATTAAAAGATTATTAGAAACAATTAAACCTCAAGATAGTTATAGTAAATCACTTTCATTCCTCTCTTTATTAAAATTGATTTCTGTAGCTATTGTAATGTTGGGAATTGCTGTTTTTATTTCAATTAAGGATATTAGAGGTAGATTAATATCAACAAATTTTATAGACATCCCTAGTTTAGAGGTTAGTACATATATTCAAAAATATATTTTAAAATTTTAAAAATCAATATTAACTCAATCATTTCTATCACCAACACAACATATGTTACTTAATATAGTTGCTACCATTTAATTTTACTTTTGAAAAAGAAAGTAGTGATGTATTATTTGAATGGGATTATACTGAAGAAATTTTACCAAATAAACATTTAAAGAAATGTAGTTATTTTGATGAAAATGATTGCTCATATGTGCCAAATATTTCTTATCCTAATAATACGGCATCAGTGGATTATTTAAACAATAGTGTTTCCTACACATCTAATACTATTATAATGGGGAAAGGTCAATCTTACTCTTTTAATGTTTATTCTTTTTATTACTATGATCCATCATACGATTCAAAAGATTTATTATATGTACAACTTTGTTTAAATAATGTATATTATTATTTACCACCATATTCAAACATTACAATTTTATTAACCAAATCTATATTCAATCCACTCGATGGCCCACCTATTTTAACATATCAACCTTTGATAACTGCAATTCCAGTAAATACATCCTCAGCTCCAATAGGTTCAAATAATGGTACAGGTTTTGAAGGTTATACCTATTTTAATTTTCAATATAGTTCCAATATTGTTGAAGAAATAACAATGGAGACTTGGTATCAATTATTGATTAGAATTGGTACTGATGTTTCTTCATTTTATTCACCTGTTTCAACAGTTGCTATTATATTTTTCTCTCGAATCCTTGTAAAATTAATCTTTAAAGATTCAACTGCTCATGTGGATCCTGCAACCAGAGAAGCAATCTTATATCATCTAAATAATCATTCAAAATATAAAAAAATATTTAAAAAAAATAGAAACAATAAGAAAAAAATACAAAATGTTGATCATCATTATTTAGATTAAAAAAAAATAAAAATAATAAAAAAATATTATTATAAAATTAATTTCTAATATACAACTTGTTCTAAACTACTTTTATTTATTTTTTTTATTTTAGTTTTTTAATTTTTTTTTTTTTAATTACTTTAATTTTTTAAACTACAAGATCAGCATAACGTTTGTCGTTAATGGCAGCCATCATCAAATCAAGAGGAGTAATTGAAGTTGCGTCACCGCATTCAATAACGGATTTTAAGATGGATGGAGAGAAACCAGAAATCAAACCTACACCTGTTTCACTTGGATCAGAGGTTGGTGTGCACTTTGAATTACCATTAACATTCCAATAGATCATGACTGGTGGTTCGTAACCTGCTTTTTTATATTGATCTTTCATTGCGTTGTTGTTGGATTTGAAAGAATGATCGGCTTGATCAAAAGCCATATCAGAGATGACAAATAATTTCTTTGGCATATCAGATTGAGGAAGTTTATTTGCGACAGCTTTTTCTAAGATCATTGAGAATACACGATTAAAGTTTGTTGAACCACCCCATGCAGCACCTTGTAAATTTCTTACTTTATCGTGTAATGTGGTACCAACCATTTTGTGGAAAGTTGGATTTTCAGCAAATGTAATTACCAAATCTTTGAATGGTGGTGCAGTAACAGAAGAGATCAATATTCCAAGTGCAATGGATACAAACATTGGAGTACCCTAGAAATAAAATAATAAAATAAAAAAAAAAAAAGTTATAACCAATATTAGTAACATGCATTAATTAATAAAAACACAAGTAAACAAATGAAGTAAAATACATACAGACATGGATCCAGATACATCACTGAGTACAAGGCAGTCACTGAGTGAACCTAACTTTCTAACTTCTTGTTCTAATACCTTCCATTGTTCTTCGAGGATGGTATCCAAAGCATGACCATTAATATATTCTTTAACGATTTCGTGTGGGAATAATTGTTTGGCATTTACTTTGGCTTCACCTTTTTTGAGTGATTCGAGGTATTCGGCAAACAAGGTTGGTTCATGACGTTCAAATGCTTTACGTTGTAATTTCATACAACGTGATGGTACCTTTGAGTAATTGATTTCATCCCACTTATTGGCGGACATTTTACTTTCTACAATGGCAAGATGTTTTCTTAATGGTACCAAATAATTCTTTCTGTAATCTTTTTTGGCACTAGATTGATTGGCGGAGAGAATGAGAGCAATTTTTTTACATGCTTTGCTTGCAGTTGGATCAGAGTGACCTTCGGTTGGTGCCCATTTAGCAGCCAAAGAGATTTTTGCTTTCTCTTGATCGGCCAACAAAGTTTCACGATCTTTTTTCAATTGTTGAGTGATTGAATCCAATGCCAATGGTTCAACATTGGTACCAATGAGCTGAACAACATCTTTCCATGATCCAAATTCTGGTACCAATTTAAAGTTTTTAGAAACTGTTTCTGGTGCTACTTTATTCATCCAAACTAAACTTTGTTGGAAAAGAGAACGTTCACCTTTACCACCACGACAATCACGTAATTGGAATACTAATTTCAATGTGTCCAATGGTGATACTTCCCATGATGCTTGTAAAAGTTGATTCAATTCATTTTCTTCTAATCCACGTGCTGATTTGAAAAATAAGTTTACTCTTGCATCACCAACTTCAGTTGGGGTAGCATCATGTTTTGGAAAAACTTTTGCAACCTTAACTTTTTTATTTACACCATGTTTATATTTTTTACCTGAAGCTTTTGATGATACCGATGACATTATAATAAAAATATTTAAATATAGTTTAATAAAAAAAAAAAAATTAAAAAAAAAATTAAAAATAAAAAATAATTTTTTTTTTTTAAAATTAAAAAAAAAAAAAAAAATTTTTTTTTTAAAAAAAAAAAAAAAAATTTAAATAAACTTTAAAAAAAAAAAAAAAAATAAAAAAAAAATGAAAAAAAAAAAATAATTTTTTTTTTTTTCAATTTATCAAAAAAAAATCAATTTTTTTTTTTAAAAATTAAGAAAAAAAGTGGATGAAAAGTGAAATCTAAAAAATAAGAAAAATGTAATAAAATTTTTTTTTTTAAATTTTGCATAATTTGTGTTTTATTTGTTGAAATTTTCAAAGAAAGAAGTATATGTACAAGTTATTATTTTTCTGAGAGTTTTTTTTTTTCGTTAACTTTTTTTTAATATAAAATAATATATAAAAATAGAAATTTAAATGGGGAATGTCAAAAAATCGGTAATGCTTTTGTTTAAATTTTTAAGAAAAAAAAAATCTATATTATTGTTTTATACCATAAATTTTAACTTTTTATTTTTGTAAACTCTTTTTATTTTAATTTTTAACTTTATAAAAATGTGTATAATAAAAGATGACCTTACAGCAACCAACACCAATTTTTTCTTACATAAAAAAAAACCATTGTCATCTGCCTATTATCTCTTTTTTTTTTTTCATTTATAACACTTAAAAGGACTTAGGTGAAGATAAAATTTTTAGATTGATATTAATAAATATTTAGTTTATTAAATAAAATTTTTTTTTTTTTTTTTTAATTTGAACAAATTGTAACAATGTTGGTATTACCAATAGGATTATTGCACTCTGTACCAACTTTAAAAGAGTTTTGATATTGAGAATTTAAACATGATGTTGAGGATGACATTTCTTCGATGACCAATGTTGAATTACAACTAATTGTAGCGGATATAATACCAAGGTTAATACATTTTTGGGTATAGTAAAATGTTGAAAATAAGAAATTATCTTTCCAGTTATTATTACAACTTCCACCATATGAGATACCAACAACAGTATTTTCAGGGTGTTCAATATCAATTAAATCAACAATTGAATAATCATAAGGGGTACCCTTACAATCATTAACACATTCACCTGGAATAGTTGTAATTTGATTATAAAATCTAATTTTTCAAATTTTCATTAATTATAAAAAATAATTAATTTTAAAAAATATTATTATAACAATAATAATAATAATAATAATAATAATAATAATAATAATAATAATAATAATAATAATAATAATAATAATAATGATAATAATAAAAAAATAAAAATTACCCTTGATTACAATTTACATCATTATAAAATGTTTTGTTGATATTACCATTTTCATCAATTGAAAACATTGTTTGATATCCATTAATATTTAAACATGAATGAAATTTAATATAGTTTCCACCATAAATTTGATTTGAATTACATACTTCACTTGAAGAATAAAATAAAGCTCTAAAGCTACCTAAACCTAATTTACCAAGAATTGAATGTTGTTCATTTCCACACGCATATTGATAATTTTTTAATTTTAAAAATTTAAAATTAAATAATTTTATTTTAAAAAATATTTTTTAAAAAAAAAATTTGTTTTTAAAATTTATTTTTTTTTTTTTTTTTTTTTTTATTTATTTAACTTTTTTTAATTATTAATTAAACTTTAAACTATTAAATTTATAATTTTAATTTATGATTTTTATAATAGTAAAATATAGCTTTTTAAAAAACCATTTAAATTTAAATTTTAAACCACCACACCATTTTGCACCAAAAAAGAAAATCTAATTTTTTAACACAATAAGATATTTTATAAATTTTAAAGTAAAAACCATCTTTTTTTTTTAAGTTTAGAATAAAAAACAAAAAACTTACCAACTTGTTTATTTATTTTAAAAAATTATGATATTAAAATGTTCACAAGGGTTCATATTCCCCTTTTAAAATTTTTTAGAATAAAAGAAAAAAAAGATAAGTGGGTGGCATACTTTAAAATTCAAAAAAAACTGCACGGGATATTTTTATTTGGAAACATGTTAATAAATATAAAAAAAAACCGCTAAATAACAAAGATAAATATCATTATTAAAAAATAGTATTTGATATTTTCTCTAACCGTATTTGGTTTATATGGATGATATAGTAATGGTAATATATTTATTTATTGTTGTTGTTGTTGTTTATTTAACCAAATTGGTAAAACTTGATTTAAATAAACCATAAATTTCCATAAACCAACATTTAATTCCAAATTACCCACTCTATCTGGTTTTAATTGCGGAAAAGCGATACCAATACCAAATAAATTTGGTTTAATGATACCATTTGATTTATTATATTCTTGAATGGTTGTTTTTGATTCTTCTTGTTGACCATTTTCATTTGTAGTTAAATATTTAATAGATTTACGAGTTTCAAAACCAATTGCATAAATAACTTTATTACATTCATCAAATTTTTTATTAAAGGTTTCTTTATCGTCAACTTGAATTCTTTCTAAATGTTTGATTGGATTTTTATCGATGTGTTCTTTTGCCCAAGTTGCAGAGTAACCTTTTAAGCCAGTATTATCATATAATATCCAATCATCATGATAAACTGCATATTTTAGAGGAGATCTATAAAAATTTATAATTTTTGAGCAACCAACCTCAATCAAATTATATAATGCAATGATTGCAGTGTGTGAACTACCAAATACTGCGACTGTATCATCTTTAGCCACTACTTTTTTTAATTCTTCTAAATTTACAGTTTGTTCAACTGTAATAAGTGATTGTTGTACATTTGAAGTTGATGATAATGGTAGATATAATGGTTCGGCACCAATTGCCAATACAACATTATTTGATTCAATAGTAGTTAATGAATGACCACCTTCATCATAACCATCACCACAACCAACTGCCCAATTACTATCATTATCTTTTGATATCCTTTTAATTGTTTGAGCAGTTGTTTTAAAAGTTTGAACCTTTTCTCTTAACCTATCACTAACCCATTGTAATGGATCTGCTATTTCTTTTAATAGACAAGTTGAATTTGGTGGTGATAAATGATTTAATTTAAAGTCAATTGGACAATCTTTATATTGAAATGATTTACAATCATTTAAAAATCTAACAAACAATTCAACAGTAGTATTACTTGATACAGTTCTCCATTTTCCACCAAGATCACCACAACAAAATTCAGGATCAATCCAAGCAATCTTATTTGGTTCAATACCATTATCAATTAATTTACCAACTACTGCCATACCTGATGCCCCACCACCCACAATGGTCCATTCAAATATTTTATTTTTATTACTATCAGTACAATTACTATCCATATTTTTATAATTTCTTCTCTCTATATGCTACCGGGTGGAATGAATTACATAATGTTCTTTTTTTTTTTTTTTTTTATTTTATTTTATTTTAAAATGATTCGTGTGGTTTTTTTTAAAATTAAAGAAAAATCAAAATTATAAAAAATAAAAAAAAAAAAAATTTTAATTTTTTGAAAATGAAAAGTCATATAGATATAACCATCATCATTATGACATTATATATAAATAGTCTGGACTCTTATACACAGGCCGGTGTATGTGTATATAAAGTTTAACTATAATTATAAAACTATTTTAAATTTTAAAGAAATAAAGATCTTTTATTTCATTTTATTTTTATTTTTTTTTTTGTATTTTTTTTTTTTTTTTTTTTTTTTTTTTTTTTTTTAATATTTTTTTTTTTTATTTTTTTTTTTTTTTTTTTTTTTTTTTTTTTTTTTTCTTTCTCATTCAATAAAACTAAAATAACGAACAATTAATTATTGTGTGATAAGAGTGTATATAATTATATATAAAGCAAAAATAATAATAAAATGGAGAATGAATTAATAGATGATTTAGAAAGTAGTGATTCATTAAAACAAATTAATGCATTATCAAAACTTTTTTTATCAATTAATCAAGGTAGAGATCCAACTAAATTTTTTCAAACAATTTTAAATGTAAATATATATATATATATTTATATACGTATATTCATCTTTTTAAACTTACCCCATTACTAATTAACCATAAAATAAAATATTTTATCCCTCCTTTTTATTACCTGTACTACCTAGGTATTATCAGAAACTGATAATAAAACATCAAAAATGTATTGTTATAATATATTAAAAAGTTGTAAATGTTCACCATCTGAATGGAGCTCAGCAATACCAATATTGGTTAAAGATTTAAATTCAGATGAAGTTGAGGTTGTAATTAGTATATTAAAGATATTACCACATATTTCATCTATATTCACAGAGTTATTGATGATGGGTAATGCTGATTTCGGACCATTGGTCAGACACCATAATCCATCGGTTAGAAAAACAGCATTGGATACACTCACTAGTTTATTATTTTATAGAAAATCGATTTTACAATCTTATAAATCATTTGTATCAACTGGTTGGGAATTAATAGTCGATCGTATATTGGAGGAACCATTACCAATGGTTTATCAATCAAGTTTTGCCGCCATAAGTTCATTATTCTCGGAAATGTCTAGATCCGTTTCACATTCTGATGAATTGGATAATTCAGTTCAAAAAAGACAGGTGTTATCTCATTATGCAGATTGGTGTTGTTTAAGATTATTGGATCATTTCGACCTTTTACTTAATCGTGCTCAACACATTGATATAAATCAACGTCATTCCGCTGTAAATACTTTAACTTATTTGGTAGATTGTATAAGTAGAACAAGTGGTTCTCCAAATTGGCCAACTTCTGATCAATTACAACAACAACAACAACAGCAACTTCAAGATAGCCAACAACAACAACAACAACAACAACAACAACAACAACAACAACAACAACAACAATCATCATTATCATCATCAACATCTTCAAATAAATCATCATCAACTTTATCATCACCACCACCTCCAACTTCATCTAGTAATAATACAAAACAACAAATTTCATCACCACAAACTATAGTTTCAATATTAGTGGAGTATTTTTTGTCACAATTAGATTCATCAAATGATTCATTGGTATTTGCAGCCGGAAAAGCAATTTTTGATTTATTATTAACTCAACAAAATCAACACAATGAAAATTGGATTAACCCAGTACTTACAGCATTTATTGGTTTATTGCGTAGAGAGGGTATATCATTGAATCCACTTCCAATTCTATTGGCTATAATGAGTGTATTACCAATGTTGGGTGATGATTTATTATTTTGTACACTGGTTCGTATATTTCCATCCATCAAAAGTATTACCGATTCAAATCAACGTGTTAGTTATTTAATTCGTACTTTTGAATTGATAATCGAAAGACATGTTACTTCAAGTGGTAAAAGTAGTCTTTTCACTCCACTAATGACAAATGATTGTTTGCTATCTGCATTTCAAGATGAAACTAGTAGTTTTCGTGAAGAAATCATTGTTTCAATGGTTGCAAGTCATCATAATATTCTATCGAAATATATTGAAATCGAAAAAGCAAATGCCAGTAACAACAGCAACAACAGTGGTAGTAATGGTAAAATAAACAATAATAGTACCAATAGCGGTAATTTGTTTTATTTACACCAAGCAGCATTAAACATATCCGAAGTTTGCTTGAGATGTATTACATGGCCAGGTGAAAGAGTATCTGCTATTGAATATTGTATTAGATTTGTAGATTGGTTATGTAGAGTAACATTGGTTAATAATAGCGGTAATGGTAACGAATATCAACAACAACAACAACAACAACAACAACAACAACAACAACAACAACAACAACAACAACAACAACAACAACAACCACCACATGCTGGCAAATTAATTACATTATTACGTAGTGATTTATTGGATCAAATTAATAATATTCCCTCAGATTATATTTGTCTTCAATCAATATTTTTAGTATGCACCCATCTATTAAGATCACCAAGTAATAAGGTCTATGAACAATCGGATGCAAGTTTATTAATTGGTGTATTGAGACGTCGTTTCTTATTTTTAGATAATCAACCAAAGTTCACCCAATACAATGGTAGCATTAGAGATATGATTATGGGTGTATCACAATATGGTAGAGTGGCACCGGTTTCATTACATCCATTAAGTGGTTATTGGTTGGGTGCATTAGAGTGCCTTTATCTATTGGGTTTACATATTCCACCAGTAGAGGCAACAGTTCAACGTACTTTGGAAGAAATATTAACAACCTATCCAAGCAACAAATCCATTTATTCACGTGCTCGTTTTATTCGTAGAATGTTATTCTCTAGTACTAGCAGTGCATTGGACGCTTCTACCCTCGGTAAATATAGTACTATAAGATCATTGAACAGCTTTACCAATGCAACCATCGATTTCTCTTATTGTATTCCGATCGAACAATTGGAAAGTTCCAATACCTTACATTCAACTTCTGATATATTTGCCTATGAATGTAAAAAAGCAATAACCGGGTTAGTAGGAGTGCATTATGGTTCATCCATTCGTGATAAATCAACAAGAGATGCAACATTACTAAGTGGTTCAAGTGACCCAGTTTGGATTGAAGTGTCTCATACTATTCATCCAACTTTAAACACAATTACCCTTCACGTTCAAGTTACCAATGTAATTCATTTCACCATTAAAAATATCAATGTTTTAATGGGTATTTCAGGTCATTTAGAATTCCCTTATCCATTGACCAATTGTAAACACAATATTCCAAAATTGTTACCTGATAAATCATTTACATTTGAGGTTCCATTGTTGGTTACAAGTTTAGATTATAATTTCGTTACATTTAAACTTTCTTTTAATCAACCATCTGGTCTTTGTGAAATTGATAATATAAATAATAATATTAGTTATTTAAATAAAAATAATTATGAACAACAATCATTACAATTACAACAATTACAATTACAACAACAACAACAATTACAACAACAACAACAACAACAACAGCAACAACTTTCACCTCAACAACCACAACCAATTTCAAATGTTGGTTCAAATTTATCTTCTTATAGTTTAAATAATAGTGCAAATAGTCATTCAACAAGCATTGGTACATTTGGTTCACCAGGTACTTCTAGTTTTGTATCATCAAGTTTATTATCAAATATTCAAAGTTCTTCACCAACTGCTTCCTCACCTTTATCTTCTATAAATATCCAACAACAACAAAATAATAATATAGCGAATATAGCCGTACAATCATCAGCAACCACAATCAATACCACTTCCACAGCCACCGCCGCCACAACCTCTACTACTACCACCGCAGTCACTACTACCAATACCAATCTTAATAGTATAATTGGTGTTGCATCTCATCAAACTTTAAATAATAATCAAATTTCATTAAACATTGGACCAGTTGCTGGCAGTTCAAATATAATTCAATTCTCACCAATTGAAATTAGATGCAGTGAATATGTATTTGATTGGAACCAATTTTTAGTACCATTCAAATATAATAAACATCAATTCATTCAACAATGGCCTAGATTTGAAGCAGTATTTTCAGTGGATGTAGTTTTTGAAGGATTTGTAAGCAGTGGTGGTATATTTGATTGTTTAAGTGCATTACCATTCCATAATGTTTTAAATTGTGAATTTTCAAATTCAAATTTCCAATATGCATTCTCTTCATCCACTTGGTTTAATGAACAATTTTGTTTCACCATTTCAGGAATGGAGAAGCCATTATCATTTCCAGAGGATTACAATGTATACTATTCTTCACCAAATGGTTCAAGTTTACCAAAATACAATAACATTCATGCTAGATTCGAATTTAGATCATCAAGTTCAAGTTTATTAGCTTCATTCCAATCGATTGTTGATCAATGGTGTTCAAAATTACCAAGAGTAAACGATTCGTTTATCGTTAGAATGCTATCACCAGATGAACAGTCTCTATTCTCTGTCTCTTCAATTTCAGAGGAATATCAGGCTCCAAAGAATCATCGTTCACCACTCGCAAACACTCCTATATTAAATGATGACGTTGAATCAAATCTTTTAAATCAATGGAAAGATTTTAAAAAAACTCAAGATCAAACTAGTAGATTATTCTCTCAATTAGCTTTGGATCAAGATTTTTATTAAATTTAATTCAATCAGTTAATTTAATAATAAAATAATAATAATAAATAATAAATAATATTAATTTTTACCATTCCCCAATTTGCTAAAAAAAATCTTTTTTTTTATTTTTTTTTTAGTTTTTTTTAATTTTTTTCTTGTCAACATAAACATTATTAGGATTTAAAATGAATCACATAGAAACACACCAAAAAGGATATTTTAAATTAAATTTAATTATCGAAAAAGCAAAACAATTTGAATTTAATTCAAAATCTGAAAATGAAAATATTATTTTTCCACATTGCGGTTTAATACCAATATCAACAGAACTTAACTTTATTATAGAATTACCAAATAAAGATAATAATAATAATAATTATTTTGAATTATTAAATAGTATAATCAATGATAACCATCTTGTTGAAAATGATATTATAAATAAAGGTAACCTCAATTATTTATTAATTAAAATAAAGATAAAGAACTGTGTATTAACCAAATTTTAATTAATTTCAAATAGTTACTATTATTGATTCAAATAAAATAAAATTATCTACTGATTTATTAAATTTGATCAATAATGAAATTTTTGAAAATGTATTAAACGATTTATCAATATCAAAAGATATTAGAAATAATATAAAAATTGAATTATTGGGTTTAAAAATTGAACAAGAATTAAATTCAACACAAACCAATTTTGTATTGGATGATAATCAATCAGAGGTTGTAGTTCAAAAAAGATTAAATAATGGGGATAATGATTTAAAATCTAAAAAGAAATTGAAATCATATGAAAATTTTGATATTAATGAACAACAACAGGTTATATTTGGTAAAATTGAAATATTATTACCATCTTTTAATTTTGAATTTGAAAGTGGTGTAGATATAATTAAAACAACAGCAACAACTTCTGAAAATAGTATTCAATATTTCTCTTATTTTAATATGGATAGTAATTTTGAAATCGGTAAAATAAAGTATGGGAGTAGATTATCTTTAATTTATAATTTAATTGTAACTGGTGATAATATTAGTGAAATTACACAACAACAACAACAACAACAACAACAACAAAAAAAACAAAAACAATCTCAAAAATTAGAAATTATAAAACAAATTATATCAGAAATAAATTGTATATATAATGGCGAAAGTACTAAAGATGTTCATTTATACATTTCTCCAAATGAAATTAAACAATATATCGAAATTTTAATTAGTTTTATCATACCTTTTTGTAAAGAAAAAGAAGGAAATGATGATGGTGGTGTTGAATTAATAATAACAAAATTTATATCACTATTTCAACCATTTATTATTAAAGAATCAAAAACGAATGATATTATAAATTTTTCAAATCCATTATTTACATTTAAAGAATATTGGAATTTATTATTAAAATATTCACCTATTAGTTTTAGAAATAGTGTAATCTTTCAAATTAAAAGAGAAATCCAATTTTATTCAAACAATAACTTATTTAGATGTAAATTTTATTATTATAAATTTTTAGATTTAATTAATTGTATAAATATTGGTGGTAGAGCAATTGATGATCAAGAATACACTAATGATGACGATGAGCTAATTCAATTTTTAAATTTAAATTTTAAGAATTGTATTTCAAATTTTATCAACGATTCAAAAATTATAGAAAATATAAAAATTGAATCAAAAATACCAAATAAATCATCGTCATCGTATACAAAGTTATTCGATATATGGTCTAAAATTATTGAAATTGACATGTTTAGCAATGATGAATTTCAAATAAAGTTTGTAAATAATGTAATTTCAAATTTTAGTAATCATGATGATATTGATGATTTTCAAGAAACAATTTATAATTTAATTAAATTATTAATTAATAAAAAATGTAATTTCAATATGGATGCATTAATTGAGTGTTGGAAATCACTTTTATCAGAAAATCAATTAAATAGATACGATAACTTTAAAATAATTTCATATGATATATCAAATGTAACAACATCACCACCAACAGAGAATAATAATAATAATAACTTATTAATTTCACATGAATTAAAATCATTTAATTGTGAAATTAATGAAATTAATACATTTTTAAAAGATCCTATTAAAACTAAACTGTATTCAAGACAAGATAAAAAAGAAAAAAGCTATTTAATAAGTAAAGAGGTATTGGGTAAAATTAATGGTATCACTTATAAAGTTGATAGATCAAGCCGTCCACATACTTTAATTATAGAGAAAATAATTAAAACTCTTAAACCTAACGAAATCTTTTATTCAGAATATGAAATATGGATATCAAAACTAAAAAATATTAATTCAATATATGATACAACCATATTACCTTGGTTAAATAGTAATAATAATAATAATAATAATAATAATAATAATAATAATAATAATAATAATAATAATAATAATAATATAATTGAATTAATAAGTAAATTAAAAAATAAAATAAATTGTAGATTATAATTTTAATAATAATTCCCTGTTTTTTTTAAAAATTTAAATGGTTTAATTTAGCTATTGATATTTTTTTTAATTTTTTTTTAATTTTTTTTAATTTTATTTTTTCAAAGCTCACACCGAAATTTTATTTTTATATAATTATTCAATAATAATGGAGGATCCTATTTCAGAATTAAATAAACAATTAAAAAAATCAAGAAACCTTGATTTGTTAAATTTTAAAATTGAAGATCAACAAAACTATGAAATAATGAATACAGAATACAAGGTACCAAGATTTGTCACATAGATGAAATGATGGTTTTGTTAAACTAACTTTTTTTTTTTTTTTTTATTAAAATGAAGGCTATTTTATATATAAACCCAAAATTACATTCAACTTCTGATTGGTTTTTAGATGTAGAACATGCAAAGGCTCAATGTGCAAAAAATATGTTGGAATATTTACAACTTCAACCAAATTTAGATCCAAATGTACCAGTTGAAAAAAAACCAATCTTTCAAAGAAACACATTATTATTGTTATCAGTTTTTTTGAATGTAGTTTTATTGGTTACTTTTTTACCAGCTACAATCTATATCCTATTCCCATTTTTATTATTGATATTTTGGTTACTAACAGTACCATTCTTTTTGAACCAAGATTGCAGAGTTTTACAGTGTATGGGTGACAAAGTGGTTGAAAGAACATCAATTTCATTTGATGAATATAAACTACCAATTAAATATTTGAATAAAACAGATTACATGATAGATAAATCAAATGGGGTCATACCACAAAAATATGATCGATCTAATTTTTTAGCAATTGCAAAACAAGATATATATTTGGATATTGTGCAAAATTATGATAGTAAAAATGAAGATCCTTATTATAAAATAGTTGCCGATTGTGGGTTTAGAGTAAATGTTGAAAATGGTAACAATACTGCAATCATTAGAATAATAAAAAAAGATGGTAAAGTTTTAGTCTACAAAAGCAATAACATTGGTGATAATAGTGTATTCAAACAACAAGATTTCCCACTTTTAATGGTTAGGTCAAAACATGGTACTCATTTCATTGCTGATGCATATACAAAGAGATTAGATTTAAGTTTCACTGAAAAATATCAAATAATAACTTTAATTTATTTTGATTGGATAATTTCATTTTTTAATGTTTAAATTATTGTAATAGTGACTTTATATTTAAAAAATTTTAATTTTGTATTGTATAGATATTTTTTTATCCTTTATAGCTTAATAATTAAATAAATAAAATATTTTTTTTTTTTTAGAGTATCATGGTAATAATGAAATAAATTATTTAAAAAAACTAATTGATGAATTAATAAAATAAATAACCATTTTCCTTTTTTATTTAGTTTTTTTTTTCTTTTTTAATTTACGTGATAAAAAATTGAATTACTATTTATTGAAAATGGATCAGAAATGAATTTACCAACTCTTTCAGGATAATCTGGTACATTTACTACATTATCCAATAATAAGCCGGTGATACTTGATTTTTCAATTGAATTAAATAATTTTAAAAATGTTGTTTGGTTTAATGACTTTACATATGTACATTTTGTTTTATATTCAAATTGAATGGATACAAATTTTAAAAATTTACAATTTTTCAAACCATTTTCAAAAATAGTTTCCAAAAGTAAGTCCTCGACTGAAAATTTGTAATCATTATAGCCAAAACCACCAAATGAAATTGTAAAATTAAAATGTATAATATTAAAAAAGTTTGGATGATTAAAGAATGATGCAAATATATCAAATTCCTTTGAAAGCAATGGTAGAGTATCCATATTAAACGGTAAATTCATTTGATATACAATTGATAAATTTGTTAAAGATTCCGGTAATGAAACTTTATCATTACTATATGGATTAACACTTTGATGTTTAAAAAATGACAAGTTTAATTTATTAACGGCAATAGAAAATTCTTTTAATTGATTACGGGTGCTACATGCAGACGATAAAATACTATTTAAAATATCATCATCTACTACCTGAATAATATTAATTTTTTTTAATGGATACCCTTTATCAATATAATCTATCAATGAATATTTTCCAATAAGTTCTTGATCATTAATGTCTACAATTGCTGAAAAACTTTCAAGTTTTTTATATCCAACTGGTTCTTCATAAATTGGTATATTATTTGTATCATTTAAAACTGAATGAAGATATAATGTTTCTACATTTACCAAATCCTTAAATATCCATGGAAAATGAGTAACATGTTTTTGATTTATTGCATAAACATTTGAAACTGATTGCTCAAATAATTTATAAATATCCTTAAACAATGTCATTATATATGGTACGTAACGAGCCCTTTCAAAATCAAATATAATTGAATCAATACATTGTATTGAAGTTTGTTGATTTGAAAGTGTTTCTTTTAATAACAACCCTAGTGATTCTTGTTTTTTTTCAACTAGGTTAAAAGTATTATTAATATCTGGAGTTTCAAAAGTAAAGCATTGAAAACGAAATATAATTGAAAGTTGTCCAATTAATTGATTTCTTCCAATATTTGAAACAACATCTAAAAAACAATCTTCGAAAAATGATTCATAGCTGACATTTATGACACATTTTTTAATATTTGAGAATAATTTAATAAATTCTTCTTTACCATATTTACTGAAATAATTATTTAAATATTTACAATCTA
>JACAFZ010032397.1:0-10204 GCA_015252675.1 Dictyostelium gargantuum | reverse complement strand
TTTATTTTTTTAAATATAGTAACATTGATTCACTTGGTTTTAATCTTTTATTATTATTTATAATCTTTGAATTTGTTGTTTTAATATAAAATGTATCAACAACTAATTTAAAAATATCAAAATTTTTATATAAAATTGATTTATCATAAATTGATTGAATTTGGTAATTTGATAAAATTTGATTAAAATTAATTTTAATTTTTGAATTAATTTCATTTGATAATATTAGTTTTAATAATTGATATGATAATGCTTCAATAGATGCTTCAATACATTCAAAAATGAATTGATTAAAGTCTAAAAAAATATCAGTTGTTGTTTTTTCAAAATAATCATTCATTAAAAATAATGAAATTTTTAAATAACCAGTTGCAATACCATGAAGAACAATAGATTTATTTGGCGGTAAATCATTATACACCAATGTTATTTTATAAAGTTCGATATTATTTAAGTGAACCATTGTGAATGGTGGTATTAAATTATAAAAATAATCAAATGTATTATTAGTGGTGATTGATGGCAATGATGATTGATATTTTAAAATTAAATATCTAATTAACCCATCAGAATTTAAATTGGACCAGTATGTTGATTCTATTAAGTTTAAATTGTTAATATAGTTTGGAACAACTGAACTTATAAATTCCAAAATTATAATACTACTTGATTTAATATTTGACAATGCTCTATTAAATTCTGTTTGTGAATTTGGTGATTGTTTGTTTTTTAAATAGTTTAAAATTTTTAAACCATTGCTATCAAACTCTGCAACATTTGAAAGTAAAGAATTTAATTCAAATTTGAATAATGTTGGATTTGGATCTATAATATTTTCTTGAACAAATATAATAATTTCAAATAAATTTTTAATTTCATTTTCGTTTGGATTTTTTGGACAATAAACTTGAATTTCTATTTGGTTAAAGTTTGGTGGAATTCTTATATTTAAATCATAATAGATTAATTTAATAATTTCAAAATCATTTGTATTTAAAATTGCATTATATAATAAATTTCCTGTATATGTAAGATAATTAAAATTTTCAAAAATAAAATTATATTCTTTCCATAAATATGAAATTAAACCATAATATTTCATATTATAAATTAAACTACATGATATTATTGGTAATGTTGATTTATTTTCTATACAAGCTCTCATCACAAATAAAATTATTTCTTTAAATGATTCATTAAAAATAAATTCTTTATCATTATATAGATAACCTTGAATCAAATATTTAAATAAATTTTCAAAGATATTTAATGAATCAAACAAACCATTTTTTATTAACAAATCAATTAAAAAATTTAATGATTTTAAATCAACCAAATCAATTGATCTATATATTTCATTTGAAAATGTTAAAAATTCATTTTTCTTTTTATTTTGTTTAAAAATTGATATAATTGAATCCTGAAAATAATTTAAAAAAAACTGATAAATCTCAATTTCATTGGTTAGTTCCAAAATTGGTATATTATTTTCATTTAATAATTGTGATTCAGATGATTCGATCGTATAATTATTTTCAACTTTTGATTTGATAATATCTAATCTTAAATATTCTAAAATTAATAAATGACCAAATTCAATTTTTTTTAATTCTTTAAAATTAGAAAGGAAATGAGTATAAAGTTCTTCACTGTTAAAACCAATTGGTACTGCAAATTTTTGAAATGATTTAAAATCACCCGTATATAATAACTTTAAACAAAATGAACCTATCGATACTTTTTTAACATTTTTATGATAAATTTTCATTACTTTTCTAATTGATTCTTTTGAATAATTTATTGCAGACATTGGTAATAATTCTTTATAAATTAATTCAAATTCTCTTGAATCACAATTCCCATCAATTTGAATATATTCCCATAATAGTTTAAACATTTTTGAATTTGATAATGATGCAAATAATTGTTGCGAGTTAATCTTCCAAACACCTTTTTCTTGAGTTAATAAAAATTTAACGATTTTTAATTGATTATTTGAAATGAATTGAAACAAATATGATGGGTCATCAATAAAATAATGTTTTGTTTTTGAATAAATTACTTTGAATATTTCACATAGTTCTTTTTCATTTTCTTTTTCTTTTTCTTTTGCACTACGATTTATTTTTTCACAAAATTTATTAATAGAATTTTTTGAAATTAAAATTGTACTAAAACTACCACTTTTATTACTATTATCCATAAATTTCCATTTTAATAAATTTAAATGATTATTTTCAATCATCCAATCGACTGATATAATTTCTTTATATTTCTTTACTTTTTTTAAATTTATTCTTTTAATTTTTAAATTTAATTCATCATTATATCTTTCATAATTATTAAATGTATTTAAAAAACTACAAATCTTTTTAAATAGATAAATATTTTTAAATACACCATTAAATATATTAATTTCGTTGTCATCCATTTTATGAAATGATTTTTTGTTTTTTTTTTTTTTAAAAAATAAAAAAAAAAAAGATATTTTGGAAATTTTTTAGAATTTAAATGATCATAATTTTTTTTGATTCCGTGATCACGTCATTGTTTGTTATTGTAGAGTGATAGAGCCCAGGTAATAATAGATAATTAACTAAATATATGAGGTATTCTATTAAAATTAATTTTTTATTATTTTTATTTTTTTTTATTTATATATTATTTAAAATAATTTTTTAATTTGATTATCAAATGATTTTTTTAAATAATTAGATTATTAGTTTTATTTAGAAACCAGGTGGTTTAGCTTCTTTAATTACTGCACCATATTTATTACTAAGTACTAAAATGGATAACGAAGAAACATTTGAAATATCCATAGTTGAAACTGTAGAGTAATCGAAATAACCAGCGATATCGGTGTAGCCATCTTTATAAAATACTTTTTCGGCACTATTTTTGTTTTTGCTGTAAACTTTGATGTAGGTTTTTGGTATTGGTTTTTTAGATTGTTTTTGGACAACTCTTAATTGGCCAACCTTTTCGGTGATATGAACAGCAAGATTATTTGAATAGACTGTAATATTGTGATGAATTTGAGCGGATACAACATCAACTACAACGTTGCTGTTGGCAAATTCTTCGGGTAATTTAAAACTAAATGAACCACTTTTTTCTTTGAGTAAATAGGATTCTTTTTTGTTTGGAGTTACATAGAGGAAATGACCCAACTCTTGTTGTACGAATGGATTGGTTGAAAAGAGATGTTCAATGTCCATTACATAATAGCTAACTGTGATGTCAACTAAATTATTATAGTTAACTGAAATGGTTCTATTGGATTCTGATGAAATGTCAAAGGTTGGTTCATTGGATGCCATTTTGTTTTGTCTTCTTTCTCTATCGATATCATTTTCATAATCGATTTCAGCTGAATCTTTATTAGTTACTTGATCAACCTTGGTCTTTAAATCTTTAAACAATGAGTTCCAACGTTGAACTGGATAGTTTTCATATTTCTTACTGTTTTCTGCTGCAACCATTGGATTTGGATTGAAAAAGTCTAAATAAGAGATTAAATAATCGTATTGAATAGACATTTCTGGTAATGAGTTTGGTGCATTAAATTCTGAAACATCAATTAATGTTTCACCATCTTCTTCATCTTCTTCATCTTCATCATCTTCTTCATCATCACGGTGTTGAATATCATCATCATCATTAGAAATTGAAGTTGGTTTGATTTGTTCGGTGGTGGTGGAGGTAGAGGTAGAGGTTTCAGTGTTAGTGGTAGATGGTGAATCTAAAGTGGTAGTTATTGGATCAACAGATGGAGAAGTTGCTTCACTACCTGATTTCTTTTTCAACAATTTCTTTTCTTCCTCTTTCTTTTTCTTTTCTTCTTTTTCTTTTCTCTTTAGTTCTTCTTTTTCTTTCTTTTTATCTTCTTTTTCTTTTTGCTTTCTTTCTTTTTCCTTTTCTTTTTCTTTTTGTTTTTCTTCTTTTTCCTTTTGCTTTTCCTCTTTTTCTTTTCTCTTTTTATCTTTTTGTAAATCTAAATCAGAGGTTGATTGTGATGATTCAATCTTATTTTCACCCCCGGTGTCACTACTGGTGCTAGTGCCAGAAGTGTTTGAATCGGTGATACTAGAATATCTTTGTAAAAGTTTTGGTAATACAACAGAGTTTTTACCAATTCTCTTCATGACCTTTACAGACTCTTCAAATCTATCTTGAAGTAATAAATAGTAGACAACGGACAACAATTCAGTATCGGATGGATTCAATTTAAAGGAGAGAATATTGCAGAAATTGTAATATTGATTGGATAATTTATCATTTAATATCTTTCTTTCATCACCGATTTGATGGGTTCTAGAGTTAACCAAAGGAGAGTATTCCAAGAAACTAGCGAAATTACTTTCAAATGGATCGATATAGAGTAATGGAGCATCGATTGATTTGGTTTGTATTTGAGATACTTGTTCTGATAAATAATCTTTTAGGTAATTACAATTCTTGTGATGAATAGAATAGGACCAGGTGGTTGATTCATAGAATTTCAATTTCTTTAACAATTCAATGATTTGTTCCCATGCCTTTTTATCATTGTATCTATGGTAGAGATGATAGAACTCGACACGATTAAGATTTTCTTTTTGCAAGTATTCTAAAATAGATTCCAAGGTACCTTGGTTTGCAATGTACTCCCATGACAATTGATTGACGATGGTTGGTTTCAAAACAACGTTGAATGTAAATGATGAAACGCTTGCAATAATACTTTGTTTCTCAGAGACATGGGCTGGGAAATGTGAAAAAGTACCAGGCTCTGGAAAGTAGAAACTGTATTGCAAACGAGTTGTTGAATATGCAGACAAGATTACAGATTTATCACTAGTGACAAATGGAGATGGACCAACTGCAATTGAACCTTTTGGAATTTGTAATAAAACATCCAATTTCTTTTGTTTGGATGAAAGATTGGCAACTACAACCATTGCACAGTAAACTTTACCAACGATAAATTGTTCAGAGATGTAGAGTTCTTCTTGTTCACCATCAGTGTAAATAAATTGGTTGTGTGGATCAAAGAAATGTTGGGTAACTAAAATATCTGCTTGTTGTTTAATGTCACCTGAAACCAATTCTTGATGGAATACAATACATGGTGTTGATGGTTTGATTGAGAGTTTACCATTCTTTGGTCTGGATTGGGTACTGTTATCTTTGGTTGTGAACGGAATATCCAAAACTGCCAATGACATAATCGACTCAGTAAAAGTAGAACTGGAGAACGCAATGTACTTGCTAATGAATGGTTGTTGTTTGTTGCCAGATGCAATATGTTGAGCATAGTTCATCCAAAATTCATTTACTGGTACCAAATGTTGATTGGAGGAATTCCTTTGTTTGTAATAGTAGGTTTCTGCTAATTCTTCGGTTTTCTCGATTGGCTGATAAATTTGAGCTGCTTCGTAGGCACGAGAGATTGGTTTGATTGGTGTTGGAGCCATTGATCTCATCATTGTTGGAGCTGGTCTATTTACACCTGGTGGTGCTGGAGAAGGTGCAATTGATGCCATCATCATCATTGGTGCGCATTGCACTTGTGGGGGTGGTGGAGCACCCCCAAAGGTATCCTTCTTCTTCATTTTATTTGAGGCCATATCGCCACTAAAACCTCTACCAAATAAACTATTGTTAACGCTCATGCTTTCCAAATGTACCTCACCAGCTGATGAACTACCACCTTCACCATCATCCATATCATTTGAATCGGATGGTAAACTTTCAATATCAGTATCGAGTTGATTAAGTGCAATCTTATATCTAGTATCATAGTCTGATGGTTGAATTGGAGTGGCGTCAACTTTTTGCTTTAATAAATTTGCAATGGAAGAAGCATGTTCTGGGAATAAATCACCTAATAAAATCTTTTCCAATGTATTTAATTTGTTGAATCTATTATTATCGATAACATAGATTTCCAATTTCTTTTTATCACCAACGAGATATAAATCGATAAAAGTTTTGTAACCTTTGGTTTGAACCAAAGGTAAAACAACTTGATCAAAGAAGTCTTTATCTTTTTTGTAAATAAAAAAGTTTAATTCATGACAAGTGTACTTTGAGAACTTTTCTTTCTTTTTGTCAAATGATAATTTCTCCCATTCGGCGACAAAAGAGAAGTCTTGAAGGTAACTAGTTGAATTTAATGTTTTCATCAATGATAATACCTTGTCCAAACTATCGTATACAGTGTACTTTGATGAATCAACGTTCAAGATTTCGAAATCAATGGTTGGTAATACTGCGGTAATTAATTTCTCTTCTTTATAATGCAATCTAGAATCCAATGGTCTAACCAATTTGGTATCTTTGAAATAAGTTTGAGTGGCAATTGGTTCGACAACTATATCTTTAGAGTAAACTAAATCATTATCAACGGCAATAATTTGAACATATTTACCAGCTTCTTGAAGTTGTGAAATATCAATGGAAATGGTATCACTAGCACCACCAGCAGCCACTTCCAAATTGGATAAAACGATGGTTGGATGAGAAAGGAACTCTAAATATGGGAATCGATAAGCAGAGGTTGCTTGTTTTTTTGACATACGATTACGAGCATATGACTTTTCCTCGGCTCTTTCACGTTCATCATACTTTTCAGCTTTCTTTAGGGTGTTAGTAGAGTTTGTGGTTTTTCCAATGGACCATGGTTGAACAAGTAAAGTTGGTTTCTTTAATGAATTGCCTGGAAGTAATTTCTTTGAGGTCTTTCTATTGAGAATGTAATTGATTTCATCACCCAATGCTCTGCCATTGAAATAGAGCGATTTTGGACAAACGCTGTACTCTTGGTAGATCGAACCTGAATTTCTAAGGGAGCCTAAACTTTCTTCCATTCTTTTACATGGAACAAAGAAACTAGAAAGAACATGAACTCTGGTGGATGGTGAATGATTTTTTAATTTAATGTTTAAAACATGTTGTTTACTATCAACATTGGTATCAAATGATAAACCTTTGACATTGGATTCATTGTAAGAAACGATTCTTGATGGACCAATTAAATAACCTTCTCTAACTTGACCATCTACAACATCGATCAATATTTCATTTGTAGTGGAGGATTGAACGCTACCACTTAAAATCAATAAATAACGGCCAACTGGTAAACCTGCAACAACCAGTTCATTATGATCGATATTGACATACTTTTTTAAAAGATCGTGGACCACTAAATTTTTATCACCATTTCCACCCAATTGGAAAAAGTTAACTTGTGAACGGGTGACCGATTTATCTGTACCCAAGTATGGCAAACGAATAACATCCTCCAATTTGCTATAGATTTGTGATGGATAGGTAAAAGATTGTGGACGATTGATTGGAAAATCAAATGAACCTTGAGAATCATGAATGGTTACGGTTTGAATATCGTTCAAAGCACCCAATTGAATACAACCTTGATGATCGGTTCTCAATGTTGTGTAAATTCTATCTGTGGTTAACCAATGAACCAACTCCAACGAAACATCTAAATTTTTAAATGGATCTCCACCCTTACCTAAATGACGAATTTGATAGTTGGTTGGGGAGGTACGTTCCAAGTAGAATTCTGAAATTTGGCCGGTGTTATTGATAGTGTTTACATCGAAGCTACTTTCAAACGATAAAGTTTCTTGAACATTATTTCTGCTGACGGCACGAACTTTTGCTTCAAAACGAACAATTAGATTTTTAAGACCTTCTTGAACCTTATATTGATAGACAGATTCTTGTTTATCGGATAAAACAAATGGTTTTATCTCTTTTGAATTTACAACGGGTGATTCAGAATTATCGGTGCTAGTGATAGTGAGCGATGATTCCTCCAAGTAATTGTTTGATATTTGAGTATCACCTAAAAACAATTTAACTCTTACGACGATTGGAGCTTTTTCACCTTGAATCAATGATGCATTCTCAACAAAGATACCACCGCTTAGAGAGTACTGTTCAGTTTGATGATCAAAATTTTTCAAAGAGGCAAATACATCAGATCCACCAATCTTTGAAATGAGAATAATATCCTTTTGGGTGGAAGCGGATGATCTAGAGGCAAATGGGATTTTAATATCACCATTTTCATTACTGTTGTAGGTGTTACCATCAATGTAAACAGCACTCTTTTGAACTTTAATAGAATCTTGATCGATGACTTTTATCAATTGGCCAACTGGTGATGTTTCAACAACCAAATGAAGATCACCTTTTTGAATCATTGATCTACTACTCTTTCCATTGCCAATAAATTCAATGATAAAGATACCTCTTTTACCATTAAGTTTTGGAAATTCAAAGCTCTTTTCGCTCTTTTGAATTGGTGGTAACTCTGAATAATCAAATGTTAGCTCTTCACTTGCAACCAAACCATCTAAATTAATATTTGAATCAATTTTTTTATTCTCACCCTTGTAATAGTTTAATGTTGAAATTTCAAATACCTTTACCAATAAAGTTGAAACATTCTTTATTGAACATTTAACTACAACTGAATCGTCTGGATGATAATATTCTTTATTACTTTCTAAAAATTCAATATCAACACGATCCTTTAAACTTTGAATCCATCCATGATCATTACCTGATAATTCAATCCATTTCTCTGGTGTACTATCCATTGATGTTAATTTACATTCTGCTAATAATTTATTTAAATAACTTGGTCTAAAATAACTTTGATAATTTTTAATACTAGATTCTTTTAAAAATAATTTTTTTAATAAAGTTGAAATCTATTTATATATAGAATAATGATCACAGTTGTGTTAGTACTATTTAAAAAAAACAACAAATATGTGTATTAAAGTGGTGAAATGTAATAATAATACTTACTAATTTTTCATCATCGTCTTGTGTAACTGATTTTAAACCAATAAAAGATTCATTAAATTTCGAAATATTTGGATTTAATTTATCAGTTTGTTCGATATAATAAAAAGTATCTCTTGGTAATTCAAAGTATTTATTAAATAAAGTTTGATCATCTTGGCCATATGATAATTGAAATTTGATGAAATGGTAATAGATTAAAAGTTTGAATGAATTTAAAGACATTGGCAAAGTGTTAACAAACTTGAAGGCAATTTGATAAAATTCTTCTTGTGCAGATTTTAATGTTTTCCAATCATGTAATTCATTCGATGGTATTAATTTCTCTAAATATAATTTAACATAAGATGCATCTAAAAATTGTGGATTCTTTTCGATATATTTCTCCATTTGTTCCAATGTTAAATTATTATGAATACCCAATGTACCGAAACCAGTTTTTTGACTTGATAACAATGAAAACAATTTTGATTCTTCCACTATTGGATACTTTAATTTTGATACTATTCTTTTTTCCATTTGTTCTGGTAAACTAAAATTATTTAATACCCATTCATAGGCATTTGGATTAATACTATCAATTTTATAAGCTTCATTTGATTTAATAATATTTTCCATTATAATTTTTTTATCTACAATTAATTCATTTAAACTTGTTTTATTTGTTGAAACTTGATCATTAATTGATTGTTCTGATGATGACGATGATTGATTTGTGGTTTGAGTATAACTAAATGATAAACCAAATAAATATCTTAATTCTTCAAACATATCATTTGTTGTTGGTAATGCTGATGGTTTTGTATTATCTTCTCTAAATGATAATAATCTTTGACGAAGATCAATTTGTTTATATTGCATCTCTGCATCATAATTTGAAACACTATTCTTTAAACTTGGTGTCCAATCTTTCATTAACTTTTGATACTTCTCTCTATTTTTATTATCGTTTAATGATGGATCAACATTTAATAAATGAATAATATTATAATAAAAATATTGTTGACTACCACCAATTAAAGTTGATAATAACTTTTCTTTTTCTTCAATATCATTTGCTAAAACATAACTTTCTTCAAATTTATTATTATTTGAAACTGTCATTTTTTTTTAAAAAATAATAAATTTATCAACAATTTATTTTATGTGCTTATCCTGTTTTTTTTTTTTTTATATAGTTTTTAAAAAAAAAATAAAAAATAAAAAATAATAATATACAAATAATTTATATTGTGTTTGGTATAAATAATATAAGATTATAAAAAAAAAAATTTTAATTTATAAAAAAATCTTTTTTTTTTTTTTTTAAAAAAAAACCAAAAAAAAAAAAAAAAAAAAAAATAAAATTAAAAAAAAAAAAAAATTTTTTTTTTAAAAA
>JACAFZ010032341.1:0-10005 GCA_015252675.1 Dictyostelium gargantuum | reverse complement strand
AATTAAAATTTTTTTATTTTTTTAAAAAAAATAATCAAAAAAAAAAAAAAAAAAAAAAAAAAAATAAAAAAAAAAAAAAAAAAAAAAAAAAAAAATAAAATAAATGTTTAAATTAAAAAAAAAATAAATAAAAATTTGTAAAGACTTCTTTCGTGTGTTAAAATGAACCACAATGTGAAATGAAATGAAATTGGAAAAAAATAAAAATAAAATGGGTTAACAACGATTTATACATATTTAAAAATAAAAATGGGGTTTCGTATTAATACAATTTTATAAAATTTATTAAATATTTACCACTCAATAAAAATATTTATAATGAAAATTCCTTATAAAAAATTTACTATTGTTATAAAAAAAAAAAAAAAAAAATTAAATAATATTATTTTTATTTTTACATTTTTTTTATACAATTTATAACCTGGGTATTTGTGGTTTAATTAAATTAAAATAAAATATCTTTTTTTTTTTATTTTTATTTTTTTATTTTTATTTTTTTTTATTTTTTTTTTTTTTACTAGTAAACGATTATCTTATTTAATTTATTATAATAAAATCATTATTATAAAAATTTTAAAAAAATAATTAATGATGTTTTTCTTTTTTTTCTTTTAAATTAATATCAAATGCATTTTTAAAAACTTCATAAACAAGTAAATTTATACTATGAGATGGAATACTTTTCATAAATGAAGGTATGATACCTTTATATAAACCGATTGGACCTTCTTTTTTAATGATTTTGGTGAGACCATCTATTAAACCAGTATATTTTTCAGCGTTTACACTACTACCTTGAGTGATTAATCTTGCTTTTACAACATGAAATGGATAACCAACGATTTGACCACACACCGAGGAACATGATGCAGCAACCAACAACTGTGGTGCACTTGGATATGGATTACCAGTAATGCTGATGATTTTATGTTTTAAAAATTCATAAACTGATAAATTTACACCACTATGTGGAATGGTTGATACAATGGATGCACCTAAACCTCTATAAAATGGTTTGATCGATTTTTCTTGAACTGCAATCTTTTTAAAACAATCGAAAATACCATTATAGGTACCAACTGGTTCAGCTGATAATCTTAATCTAACAACCTCTAATGGAAATAAAGAACCATGTGCTGCGACACCAGCAATAGAACCTGAAAGAAAACGTTGTGCACCTGTTAACTCACTATCATTATCTGCAAACAATTTCTTTACATATTCATAGGTGGTAAATTTAACTGCACTCTCTGGGCTAACTTTAATAATATTTGCAAGATTACCTCTAAACAAACCTCTAATACCACCATCTTTATATACCGCTTTAAATGCATCCATCACTGAAATGGGTGCACCATGATTTAATTGACACATAATTTTAACACGTTCTAGTGGTGCTGTCGATGTTCTTGAACAAAATCCTGCAACACTACCTGCTAATGCATACTATAGGTTTTAAACATGATGTGTTATATATATATGTGGGTGTTAGTAAGAATATTATTTTGATTAAACAAGGGTTATAATTATCACTTACAATAACAGAATTATGAAGTTGTGAAACACCTTTTTGTTTTTTTTCAACAATTGGTGGTATTGAGCCACCATTATCAAAACCAGGATCAAGTATTTGTGAATCTTTCCAAAATGAAATGATTACTTCAAGATTTGAATTTGGTAATAATACTAATAATTCTCTCCATTCATTAAAATCGATTTGATTATCTTTATTCTTATCAATACGATGAAATAATCTAATCAATTCTTGATCGCTATATATTGGAATACCTAATTTTTTAACTGATTCTTCAATTTCATGAATATCTAATGTACCAGATTTATTTGTATCCAATTCATTAAATACATTTTTTAATTTTTTTATATTATCAATTGTAAAATCTTCAAATTCCTATATTACATAATATAAAAGTTTAATTAATATATTTTTATTTACATACCAATTATATATATGGTTGTAATATTAAAAATATTATATGCGTACATACATCAAAACTAATTGTACCATCTTTATTTTTATCAACATTTTCTAAAAATTTTTCAATATCTTTTTCAGTTGAAGGAATTTTTAATTTTAAAAAACCATCTTTAATTTCTTGTTTTGATAATTTACCATCATTATTACTATTTATCATATGATTTTAAAAATATATTATTATATATTATTAATAATTTAATAATGAATTGTATTTATTTGGTTTTAATTTTAAAAAAAAAAAAAAAAAACATTACCCATCTAAACTTTTAAATAATTCTTTTACAAATTCTTTATCATCATCATTTAATACCATTGTTATAAAAATATTAATTTGGTTTTAATTTAAAAATAAAAAAAAAAAAAAAAATATGTTTTTTTTTTTATTATTAAAAAATTGAAAAATAGAAAAAGATATTTTTTTTTTATTTTTTTTTATTAAAAAAAAAAAATTAAAAAAAAAAAAATATTTTTTTTTTTTTTTTAAAAAAATTTAAAAAACATTAAAATTTTTTTTTTTTTTATTTTTTTTTTAAAAAAAAAAAATTAAAAAAAAAAAAAAAAAAAAAGTTTTAAAAAAATCTAATCAAACTGCTATCTTTCAAAGAAATGAATCAAATCGATTGTCAATTAAAAATAAAAATTTGTTAAAGTTGACTTTAGAAAGTAAACATTTATATTAATAAAAATTTATTTATAATTTAATTATTGTTTTACCAAATAAATCTGATTTTTCTATATATTTATATGCATCAATAATTGATTCAATACCACCATCATTATATATTTTACCGATTATTAAATTAAAATGACCTTGTTCTAAATGTTTGATCAAAAATTCTACTGCTTCTTCAAGTTGTTTTGGATCGGTGGAATAATTGAAAACCAAATAGGCATCCATTTTTATATTTTTAGAAAATAATTGAATAGTTGGGAATGGTGTATCACCTCCTGTAACACTATATATATAAACATATGCATTGAAATCACAAACATTTAAAATATTGATAACGAATGGACCTCCAATACTATCATATACAATGTTTACACCTTTACCATTTGTTATTGATAAAACTTGTTTTCAAATTCTATTGGATTTGAAGTATTTACAAAATAATCTGCACTAAATTCTAAAAGTTGTTGTTTTTAGTATCACTTCTACTTGTTGCGACTTTTGCTCCAAATAGTTTTGCCAATTGTATTGCACCTTAACCAGTACTTGAACTTGCAGCAGTGATTAAAATGAAATCATTTACATTTAAATTTCTCAATGGAAAGTATGCAGTTAAATATGAAAACCAAATTGAACAAGCTTGTTCATGACTAACATTTGATGGATTCTTTACCAATGATGATTCTGCTTGTATACAATATTCACCATTGGTTGTATATTTATCTTGACTTGTATTTTGAAGAACTGATACATTGTCTCCAATTTTAAATTTTTTAACATTTTTACCAATATCATCAACTATACCCTAATTTTTAAAATTAACATAAAGGTTATATTTGTGTCAATATGTAAATTTATATAACTGTGAATTAATAATTTTTTTTAATTTTTTTTTTTATAAAATTGTATAAATAATTTACATACTGATGCTTCATAACCTAATGACGATGGAAATTTAACATCTAAACCTCTAATTTCACCACTTTTAAATAATTCTTCAACTCTTCCAATACCAATACAAACATTTTTAAAAAAAGAATTCATTAGAATCTTCTTTGAACAACACAAAATTATTATTTTTTTTTTTTTTAATTTTTTTTTTTAATTTTTTTTTTGATTATTTAAATCATTTTATTATTTCGTTATTTATTTATTGCAAAACTATAATAAATTAAAAAGATGTCAAATAAAGCCATAGTTTTTGATAAATTTGGGGGTAAATTATATGTAGATAATTTAACAATACCAATACCTGGGGATAATGAAGTAAGAATTAAAAATGATAAGATTATGAAAAAAAAAAATAAAAAAAAAAATTCTAAGATATTATTAAAACCTGTTATGTTAATTTGATTTTGAAATAAGAAAAAAAAAATGAAGGAGGAAAAAATAAATTAAAAAAAGGAATTGATCTTTAAACTTAAAACATTATTATATATCAAAATAAAATTTATACACATGTAAAGATAATAGATTTTGATGGAATATCAGTTGAATCATATTACTCTGATCAGTAATCGTACTACTTTTGGTTATTGTGCACACCTGAAATTGATAAAGATGAACATATACCTTGTATCTATGATTCAAAAGTTGAAGCCTATGCCCAAAGGTATTATTTTAAAAAAAAATTTATGTACTACACTGTAATTATAAAACACACTAATTATCAATTTTAATTTAAAACTTATTTTAATATTGCAACATTATTTACTTGCGAAACTGGAACAATAATCAAGTATGGACTTATTATCATCAGAATTGAATTAATAAATTAACTGAAAAAGATCCAATTTTAAGAAGCTTTAAAATACCAATGGATAAATAAATACTAGTGTATCAATATTAATATATAAAATAAAGATGAAAAGAGACCATATTAAAATGAGTGTGGTTGATAGTAAACTATATTTATTAGATTGAAATATGTTTATTTTAAAAATTTTGATAATAGTTTATCTCTTTTATTATACATTATTTTTTTAGTTTCTTTTGGACAGATATTATAAATAATCGTAGCATCTGATGTTGAGTTTATTATATTTGTGGTGATAGTAGTAGTGGTTGATGATGTATTATTTGGTAAATAAAAATATTTAAAAAATTTTTTTTTGTGATTTGAAGAAATTAAATATTTTAAAATTGTACTTAAAGTTTTGAAAAATAAAGATCTACCAAAACAACCAAAATTATAAAGTGAAATTAAAAATTTAAATATTGATTTCCATAATTCTAAATTTGTTCCATTATCGATTATTGATTTTTCATTTGAATATTTTTCAAAATTATTTGTTGCTGTTGTTGTTGTTGTATCTGTACCTGCATTTGTTTTTATTAATAATTGATTAATATTCTTTATACTTGAATCTAATTCATTCTTATGAAATTCTTTTAATTCTAAATTTGGTTGATCATTAAATGCTATAAATGTTATACATTTTAATAAATGTTTAATTAATTCTTTAATAATCAAAATATTAGAATGTGTTGGAGTTGTTTCTTCTTGCTCTTTCTCTTTTTCCTCCACCAAATCAAGAGTCGAAAATTTAGTTGAATAATAATTTAAAAATGATTTAAATAATTTAAATATTTCAATTTTAATTGATAATGAAAAATTATTAAAATAAATATTTTGATTTAAAACCATTTTAATTAAATTTGATTTTGAAATTGAGATAAAATCATTAATTACAACATAACCACCATTATCACTACAACTACTTTTTATATAATTTTTAAAAAATTTAATTAAAACCAATTGAGTTACCCATGGACCTGATATTAAACTATCTATTCCAAAATAATATGTTGATAAATCATTAAAAATAAATGATTTTAAATTTGGAAATTTTAATAAATTTGATGATATATTCTTAAAAGATTCTTTAATACCACTACTACTATTATTATTATTACTATTATTATTATTATTATTATTATTGTTATTATTATTACTATTATTATTATTATTATTATTATTATTATTATTATTATTATTATTATTATTATTATTATTATTATTATTATTGTTTTTTATTTTTTTTTTTGCAGTATTGAATGATTTTAAAATATGAAAAAACATTTTTGAAAACCAATAATTATAATTTGGATAAACTTTACTAAATGAATAAATTAATTGATTTAAATCTTTAACATTTTTATTGTTTAAATCTAAAAGAAATAAATTTATAAAATTTGAACCAATTGTTGAAGTTATAGTTGTTGTTGTTGTTGTTGTTGATGACTGATTTAAATCAATTACAAAATGTGGACATATTAATACGGTCATATTAACAAAACCCATTAGTTGATAATATTTAGGATTCTTTTTAAATGATTCTATAATTATAAATTTTGATTGATATTTAAACCAATCATATTCTGTCATTATACTATTATTATTATTATTACTATTACTTCTATTACTACCACTAATTGGAAATTTAATTTCTATTCTTTTTAATAATTCTTCAAATAACTCTTTTTTTTTTAAAAAAGTAAATTTTAAAGTAAAATTTGAAAAATGATTATTACCTTTAAATAAATAATGATCTTTATAAGCTTGAATATTAGAAACAATTGATTGAAATAAATTTAAAAATTTTCTGTGTAATTTAAATTCAAATTTTGAAATTGGATCTAATAAAATTAATAAGAATATATTAATTATTTCATTTAAATTACTTGATAAATATTCGTTATTACCAAAAACCATATTGTCATTATTACTAGTAGTAGTAACACCAATATCCCTATTTACCAATAATAATCTTTTGAAACAATAAATTGAAATTAAAAATTTATTATATTCTGAACAAATTTGGACTTTATCTGAATTCTTTGGAACTTCAAAATTAATAAATTCTTTAACCAATTCTAATTTTTTATTTGTAAAGTAATTTACTTTAAATCTTTCAAATAAACAATCACCAATATTAATTATAAATTGTAATTTTTTATTATTTTTATTATTATTATTTTTATTTAATTGCTGTTGTTGTTTATTGTTATAAATTAAAAATAATTGAATTATAATTGGATTATAAAATGATTTATTTAAATTTATTATTGTTTGTATATGACCAATACTACTACTATTATTATTATTACTATAATTTGAAATATCATTATTTGGATTATTTTTAAAATTTAATATTAATAAATAAATATATTCTTTATATTTTTCTTTTGTAAATTGATCAAATTTATCAAAAAAACTTAATAAATTTAATTCAAAATGATTAAAATATTTTGATGATTTTGGATTATTTATAAGTTCTATAATTCTATTTAATATAAAAATTGACCATAATCTTTTATTATTATTATTATTATTATTATTATTATTATTATTAATAGTATTATTAATAGTATTATTATTATTAATAGTATTATACATTTTTTCAAATATATTTTTAATAATTAATGAAATTATATTTTTAATTAATAAAATTAATGAGTTTTGATTAAATGAATAAAGATATTCAATTATTAAAATTATTAAACTAAAAATACCATCCAATACTAAATAACCAGGTTCTAAATAAATTGATTCAAATTTGCTAAAATCAACTAAACCAATTAATAATGATATAATTTGTTTTAATTTTTCAATATCATTATTACTATTATTAATGTTACTATTGAAGATTTTTGTTGGGGTTGTTGGTGTTTTCGTTGGAGTTGTTGGTGTTTTTGTTGTTGTTGTGGTTGTGGCAGTTGTATTTATACCAATTCTATCAATGCATAATACACCAATTGACATTAAATATGAAAACCAACATTTAAATACTGTAATTGGTACTTGGATATTATTACCACTACTTTTATCATTTGTATTATTATTATTATTATTATTATTATTATTATTATTACTAATACTATTTTTAAATTGTAAATATAAATCTTTATATGGGTTACCAAAATGTTTAAATAAAAAACTATTAAATGATCTTTTATAAGGTATATAATTATAAATATGACTTGTACTACTATTATTATTACTATTATTATGTATATTAATTAATTTTTGAATTATGTCAATTGAAGATGATGATGATGAATTAATTTTATTCTTTTGATAATTTATTAAACATATAAAAAATTGATTATTTATTATATCTAAAAGAGAAATCTCTTCTACGTGGTTTTCATCAAATAATGATGATGACGATTGTGATATTTGTGTACTATTTATAAACATTTTAATAATTTCATTATTTAAAAAAGTTGGTGGTAATGTTATTGATGATGGTGTTGAATGTGGTGTTGGTGATTCTTGTAGAAATGACAATAATATTATAAAATTATAAATTTTTTCAAATAAATTATCCAAATTGATTGTTGGTGTCGAAATTTTTAAATATGATTGAATGAATTCTATTACTTTTGAAAATTCAATTAGTAAATTTTCAAAACTATTATCATTACTTCTATTATTATTATTATTATTATTATTACTATTATCTATATTATCTGTAATTTCTTGAATATAATTTATAATTAAATTTGAAATAAATTCCCAATTTTCAAAATTATAATTTATTTGAATTTTATTTAATAAATTTATAATTATTGATGAATTATCATCATTATTATGTTGTTCTTGTTGTTGTTGTTGTTGTTGTTGTTGTTGTTGTTGTTGTTGTTGTTGTTGTTGTTGTTGTTGTTGATTATCACTATTACTATAATTACTATTATTATATTCTATATTATGTTCACTATCACTATCGTCACTATCTATTATAGCATGGTGACTGTATTTACGGCGTTTATTGTTATTTTTACAACTATTACTATAATTATTATTATTATTATTATTATTATTATTATTAATATTTTTAATTTGTTGATGTTTTATTAAACTTTTTGTAAATTCTAAATGTGTATTAAAATGACTGAAAATTGATAAATAATTTGAATAATATTTATTTCTATTTTTATCTTTTATATATAGGTTATAATAATCTTTCCAAAATTTAGATGTTGTTAATGATGTTGTTGCTGTGGTTGTTAATTTACTATTATAAGGATTATTACTATTATTATCAAATAAATTTAAAAAATTGGAAATAAAAAGTTGAAGTAATCTATAGTTTTCATTATCATTGTCATTATCACTATAAACCCGAGAAATAATATTATTATGTTAATATATACTTTTTATATATAAATGAATATAATCTTATATAAGTATCTCTCACATTTAAGAATGCATACCTATTATTAATTAAGTGTAATTTTGATAAATTAATTAAAATTATTGATAAAAATGTATCATTAACCAATTGTAATATATTTTTATCATATGAAGAATCTTTATCAATTTCAAAATATTTATTATTATATATTATTGATTTTAACACTTTAATTAATTTTAAATTTATTAAATAATAGCTATTTAAAAGATTGATTTGATTTTTTGATAATTTGCAATTGATGTTGCTATTGTTATTGTTATTGATATTGTTATTATTTTTTATTAAAAATTGTAATAAATCTATTGAATCTTTATTTTAAAATAAAAATATATATATATGTTAGAAAAATAAAAATGAAAAAAAAGAATCTATATATATATTTTCCTACTAATAATACTTATAGTGGTTGTGGTGGAATAAAAAAATATGTAGATAGAAATATGTTGTGTATAAATACTCTTTAAAAAATGAAATAATCTTTTTAAAAAACAATTTAAAAATAGGTTATTGTTATAAAACTTGTTAGTATCATAAGATAGTAAAGTATTTAACGATTCAAAAATTTTTTGTTCTACACTGTGTTCGGTTATATTTAAACCCGTTGTTTTTGTTGTCGTTGCTGTTGTTGGTGGTTGTATATATTTTAAATATTTTATAATATCATTAAAAAAAGATAAAAGAAAATTATCATACAACGAAAAATTTGAAATATTCTATCGAATTTTTATTTTTTTGTGGGTCATGTCAGTATATGTTATATATTATTTATACACACATTATTTAAAAATATTGTGTGTCATTTATTATTATTTTATTATTTTTATTGGTTAGTTTTATTAATACACATGTGTATAAATTATAAAAATAATATATACATTCGATAAACTAGTTGTAGTATTGGTTGTGGGGAATATTCTTAATTTTGAATTATTATATTCAAAAATAAATATTTTTCTATTTACTATACTTGGTGTTAAAACCATATTCTCTTTATAAAATAAGAAAATAAAAAAAAAAAAAAAAAATTTAATTTAAAAAAATATAAAAAAAAGAAAAAAAAAAAAATTTTATTTTAAAAAAATTTAAAAAAATTAAAAAAAAAAAAAGGGCTTTTTTTTTAACAAAAAATTTTTTTTTTT
>JACAFZ010032330.1:0-10026 GCA_015252675.1 Dictyostelium gargantuum | reverse complement strand
TAATAATAATAAAAAGTATTATAATAATAATAATAATAATAATAATAATAATAATAATAATAATAATAATAATAACAATAATAATAATAATGATTATGATAATAAAGAGGAAGAAAAACAAGAAGATGTAGCTACAATGGAACAATATAATGATGACGATGATGACAATGATCATGATAATAATAGTAAAAATCAATGTAAAAAAAATAACAAACCAATTAAAATTGTTCAATTTTTAGTAAATGAAAATAATAATATTAATAATGGTGATAATATACAATCAACAGATAGCGAAACTGAAACTAAAAGAATTTTAAAAAAAGTTCAAGAAGAATTAAAGAATGAAGAATTAAATAATAATTTTAAAAATTATCCACCACATTCAATTACACCAACTAAAAGTTTTAAAAATGATGATGATTATGATGAAGATGATAATCATACTTTTGGTTCCAATATTACTGAAATTAATAGTAGTAGTGAACATTCATTCATAAATACTAGTATTAATATTAATAGAAAAAATGAAATATTTAGTGATAAAAATTATAATAATAGAAGTAGATTATTTGAAGATGACATGGGTAGTATTGGTGGTGGCAATAATAATAATAGTAGTAGATTATTTGAAGAAGGGGATGACGAAAGAGATGAAACTCCAAGTTCTTCAATGACACCAATTTCATTTAGTGGCGAAATGAATAACAATAATGATAATGGCGAAATGAATAACAATAACAATAACATCACCAGTAGTACTGATGATTATAATGATAGTAATACACCAACTGTTACTCGGGTTGGTAGTTTAGTAGATTTATCAAAAAGAGATAAACTTGTTACTACAGGTAATATTATGGATAGTAAAGAAGTTGCTGATGTTGTTGAAGCAAGTTTAAATATATCTGATGCATCCATTAATCTTAATAATGATAATGAAAATGATAACAATATTAATATTAATAGTAATAAGAATAATAAGAATAATAATAATAATAATAATAATAATAATAATAATAATAATAATAATAATAATGGAGAAGGTGATATCAAAAAGTCTACATCATCAACAACATCAACAACATCAAACTCATCCACAAATAAAATTCAATGGAAAAAATCAATGGAAAATATAGTTACTGATAATAGTGATCTAACTGCATTTCAAATTAGTTTATCTGAAAAAAGGAATCTATTCATTGCAAAAGTAGTTCAAAAAGTATTAAACACACTAAAGAAAGCATCATCCGATGATTTATCAACATCACAAAAAGATTTTATCATTGAGGAGATATTTAAAGATATAAGTTTAGAAGTAGATGAACCAGTATTTGAATATTTAACAACTTTTGATGAAAAAGATATTGAAAAAGTAAATAAAGATCAACTACAAAAACAAAAACAACAACAACAACAACAAGGCAATGTTATAAATAGGGTTTATCATCCATATCCATGTTTAGATAAATTTTCAAAAAGACAAAAAACTACAGTACTCAAAGATTTAAATTCTTCTTTATCACCAGGCACAACATCAACACAACAAACTACAAATTCACCAATTTTATCACCCTCATCAAATCATACAAGCGGTAGTCATGGTGGTGGACAACAACCATTACGTGAAATTTATTATTATCAATTAATAGCTCAATATTTTATTAATAATCCTGACAAGGTAGAATTATTTAGACCATTATTATATTCATTATGGACTAATAACCAATGGTTTTACCTAATCTATGCATCAATGTTTTATTCATGGTTGCTAGAGTATAGACTTTCATTAATTAGTCAACTAAATGTATTGATAAAATCATCAAATAGATTATTTTGGTATGACTGTGATCATTATACAAGAAAGTATTATGATGTCTACCTAACCATTAAGCAAAAGCTTATCGATAGATCACTATGGAACGGACTATGCGAAGCAAGTAGCAATAACAAATTGGATCCTGATACCGTTAGATCCAATCTATTAAGAAATCGTAGAATTTGGATTGATTTCTATCATATAGTTTGTGTATTTTATTTCTATTATGAAAGAACCAATGATTCTATCAATGAATTTAGAAATAATATTAATAAACAATATCAAGATTTCATTTTAGATATAACTCAAAAAAAATTAATTAATGCAAGTAGTGGTAGTGGAAATAATAACAATGACCCATCACCAATAGTATTATCAACAGATGATTTATTTGTTAGAGGTATAATTAAACAAGTTTCGTTAATAAAAAGAGAAGAAACACTTATTAGATATATTGAAAAATGTTTAGTATTTCGCAATGATTGGAATTTAAATCCAACAACCAAAGTTAAATTACAATCTTGTCTATACTCTCTAACCAAACCAGGATCACCTGCATACGTACCTAGAAGTGTACGTACCAAAAGTAGATCAGTTTTAGATCAACTATTTCCTGATGGTAAATTCTCTAGAAATACTGTAAATTTATTTTTTCGACTATTACATCCATACTATTCTATTCAGTCAATATTTCATTGGGGTTTTTCAATAATTAAATCATATATACCTTTTTTAGATAGAAATAACAATAATAGTAGTAGTAATACTATTAAATCACCCCCACTAAATAACTATAATAAATAAATAGTAAATAATTAATATTTAAGCTTATTTTTAAAAAAAATTGTTATTTTTGATCTTTTTTTTTTTGTGGTGTATGACGAAATCTAATATAAATTTATGGTATATTTTCATATTTTTCTCAAAAAAAAATAAACATAACACGCTTTTTTTTTTTTTTTTTTTAATTTTATTTTTTATTTTTTTTTTTTTAAAAATTAAACTTTACAAAAGTAATAATAAAAATGTCATCAAGACAGTTAAAAAAGATAAAACAGCCAGTGGCTTTAGATATTCCAGATCATTCATCAAGTGAAGAAGAGGAAGAAGAAGTTGAGGTCAAACAAATTGTAAAACCAAAATTTTCAATGTTAGATTTATCGGATGAAAGTGATAATGATGATAAATCAAGTGAAGAGGAAGAAGAAGAGGAAAAAGAAATTAAACCACAAATTAATAAAAAGCAACAAGAAAAACAACAAGCTAAAAAAAAACAAGCAAAGAAAAAACAACAAAAGAAAAAGAATAATAATAATAAAGATCAAGATGATATAGATTTAGATTCATTATCTATAAATATTAATAATTATCCAATTAAACCACAATTAACAGAGTATGTTAATATATAATATCACCTATATATACATGATTATTAACACTGCCAACATACAATTTTTCATTTAGATTTGAAATTAAAGAACAAGAATTCAAAGAATTATTTAAAATTAATCAATCTTTTTTAAATCCAGATAATGAATTGAAAAAATTATTTGGTTGTAAAAATTCAGATATTAAGGGTCAAAAAAAGAAGACAACATTACATCAACATAGTTTTAAAAAGAAAAATTTCATATTTGTTCAACCTGCAAATACATGGCCACCAATTGCTGGTTTAATGGTGATGGATTTATGTAATAATGATAATACAACTACTACAGCTACTACAACTACAACCTCTACTACCATTACCACCACAACAACTATTAAAAATTCACCAACAACATCGCCACCAAATGAATTAAAAAATACTAATGGTGGTGTAAATTATTTTAAAATGAGATGGAGTGAAACATATTCAAATATTCAAGAAGAGTTTTATATGGCTTTAGGTACTCATGATATTCAAAATATTGTAGCAATTATTAGACAATTAAATCCATATCATATTGATGCATTATTACAGCTTGGTCAAGTTTGTTTGATGACAGCAGATTATCAACAAGCAGGTGAATTTGTAGAGATGGCAGTATTTGCATTTGAATGTGTATGGAGTCATTTATTTAATCCGTTATCTGGTAATTGTAGATTCGAATATAAGCACGATCAAAACAAATCATGTTTTCTTTCAATATTTAGATACATTCAAATTCTTGGTAGAAGATCATGTTTTAGAACTGCATTAGAGTTTTGTAAAATTTTATTGACTTTGGATTACGCAGATCCATTGTATGTTCGTTTGATCATTGATTACTATTCAATTAAATCAAAACAATTTAGATTCTTGACTGATATACATTGTAAACAAACTACAATCACACCAACAAATCAAGGTAAACTTTCATTACTTCCAAATTTTTGTTATTCAACTGCATTGGCAATGTATATGATGGAAAAAGAAAAACAAACTACCAAAGATGATGAATCCAGTGACAAACTTTTACAAAGAGCATTGTTATCATTTCCAATGGTATTAGGACCATTATTAGAAAAGATGAAAGCAAATTTCACAATTGCAAAACAAGGTAAAATCGTATCATTAGAGAATGATCCATTCTTTAAAAACGACCCATTAGAAAAACGTATTGATCATTTAGTATCATTGTTTGTTGAAAGAAATCATCAACTTTGGAATACACCCGAAATTTTAGAATGGTTAAAATCAAACGTTCAAATCGTACTTGATAAAGTATCAAAATCAGATCCATTGGTTGAAGAACTTGCTATTCAAATTAAAAAAGAATATGAAACTGTTAACCAACAAGTATTTGATCATTTAGTACTATCAGAATATTCAGATGTAATCAATAGACTATCACCTGAGGTAATTGAAGCGATGCATGCAGAAGGTTTTCAAGATATTGTACCACAACGTGACCCAAATGCACCATTACCACAACATCAACGTAGAGGCGGTATTGGTAATGGTTTCCAATTGTACCAACAACAAAGAAATCAACAAAGAAGAATTCAACAACAACATCAAAATCTTAGACTACTTCAACAACAACAACAACTCCAACAAAATGGTGGTGGCTTAGAACCTTTAATCCAAGAGAATCCTGATTATACCGCTACCCCAGCCAATCCAATTTTAGGTTTTATTCATTCATTATTACCTTGGAATGATCCTTCAGTCGTACAACAAAGAGAATCGAATAATGGACCAGCACCAGGATTTTTAGATGACTATGTTGACTATGAAGATGAAGATGACCAAAATTAAACTCATGAGTTATTGTATCCAAGTTATTGTTTACTTTTTAAACGTTATGAAAACTTGTAATATTAATAATAAAAATAATCAATAGCAATAAATTTTTGTTTTTTTTTATTTACAAGAATATTTTAATTATATATAATATAATTAGGATAATGCTTTATTTTATTAATAAATTTGTTTAATTAAAAACTAATTTCTACTATTTTTTTTGGAAATATTGAGTTATTGTATTCAATGAGTTGTCTTGGTTTTGATTTTGAAAATGACCTTGGTTATGATACGGTTGTTGTTGATTGGTTTGGTATTGATTTTGGTATTTATTATGATTATAAATTTGACCTTGTTGGTAATTTTGGTTTTGATATTGGTTATAAAGTTGACTTTGATCATTGCTTTGGTATTGATAGTTTTGAAATTGATTTACATTATTATTATTATTAATATTATTATTATTATTAATATTATTATTATTAATATTATTATTATTACTAATATTATTATTACCAATATTATTATTATTATTAATATTATTGTTATTATTATTAATACTATTATTTTTTAAATAATCAATATAGTTTGGATTAATATTCCTCGAAAAACTAACAGGTTGCTGTTGAGAAGGAGGAGGATTGGAAGGAAATTGGAGAGATGGTTTTTTATCTTGTTTCTGTTTCTTTGGTTTATCTTTATTTTTTGATTTTTTTGATTTTATATTGGTACTATCTTCATCTTCATTTTCTGTATCTTCATCATCGTGTTGTTGCTTTAAAATATTTGAAACAGAGTCATCGTCACCTATAAAAGTAAAAACCAATTCATCAGACTCTTCCTTTTCCAAATCAATCGAACCATCTTTACCAATAAAATATTTACTAATCGCATTATCTCTACGACGCATATCTAAATTTTGAGTGTGTAATACTTCTTCCTGTCCATCCAAAGTTTCACCTAAAACTTCCAATTTATTACAAATAGTAGGCCAAATTCTATCGTCCAAAGTATTTTTTCCAATCAAATAATGAATATAACATGTTTTAGTTTGACCAATTCTGTGAATTCTATCTTCCGCTTGACGTAAAACACCAGGTGTCCAATACAATTCAACAAACACTACCAAATTTGAAGCAGTCAATGTTAAACCTGTGCCTGCAGCTGTAATACTAAGTAATGCAACCTTACAAGATGCGTTGTTTTGAAATTTATTAACGTAAACTTGTCTTTGAGTTGCTGGGGTACTACCATCGATCCTAATGTAACCAATACGTGTACTTTTAATTGCTTCCTCCAAACCATTCATAATATCACCATGGTGAGCGAATACCAAAAACTTTTCACCCTCTTTAATTAAATTTAAAATGTATTCACATGATGCCTTCAACTTTGCTTTACCGGTTTCAATGTAGAGTTTCATAATTTGTTCTTTTTCTTTACCACCAGATCCACTACCACCACCTTTTAATTGTTGTTGAATCATTGATATTTTATTTGATTTTGAAAAAACAGAGCCAATTTCATTTTGAACAGTAGCTGGAGCAGGAGTATCCACTACCACTTTAATTCTAACTTTTGGTGGTAAATCTTTGAGAACATCACCTTTTAATCTTCTTATCATAATGGATTGAATTAAAACGTACAACTCTTGCAAATGTGAATTACCTGTATAATCCCATCCATATCTACCTTTGAAAGCATTACAATATCTTAGTGCAAAATCTTTTAGGGTTGGATAAATTGGTGCACCCAAAGCAAGTAATTGTGGAAACAATTCAACTGGTCTTGAAAGAGCTGGTGTACCTGTTAATAGAATTCTAATTTTAGCAGAGTTTACCAATTTCAATACATTTTTTGTTCTCTTTGCTTCGGAATTTTTCATATAATGGCTTTCATCACAAATGATAGCATTGAATCCTCTTGGTACTAATTCTTTTTCCAATAATCTACCAACCAAATCATAAGATATTATATTAACTTTTGAACCTGCTTTGTCCTCACCAGACATTATTACACTAATATCACCTGCTAATTCTGGGAACCATTTTTCAACTTCTTTTGACCATGATAATCTTAATGAGCTTGGACAAACAACTATTAATATAAATAAAATATGGTTAGTAATGGGTATATGTACAATAATTTAACATATAAAAAAATACATTACTTAATAATGGCCAATAAGATTTATAATATGATGCAATTGCTAATGCTTGAATAGTTTTACCTAGTCCCATTTCGTCACCAATTAAACAACGACCAAAAAGTTGTTGAGTACAAAATGTTAAAGATTTCATTTGAAATGGAAGAAGCGTAGAGAATAGTTCAAATGGTACTTTTGTGCAATCAAATGGTTGTTGTTGTTGAAAAAGTTGTTGTTGAAAAAGTTGTTGTTGTTGTGATACTGTCATTTTTTGTTTTTCAATATACCAAGGATCCCGGATATATTTGAAAACCTCGGTTGGTATTAAATTTAATTGAAACCTTGAACTACGACTCTGTAATAATTTTAACATATTCGAAAGATTATTATAAACTGTCAATGGAAATTTCCACAACTCTTCAACTGGATTTCTAATACCTTTAAATTGTTTAAATACTTGAATGATTTCTTCGGTCTCTGCTAGCAATGGTATTGGATAGGATGTCGCAACCGCATTTCTTTCAACAAATTGAAAATCAACAATAACCTGGTGTGCTGTATTTCTTTTCGGTTTAACTGATCCCTTTGAAGTATTGTTAACATTATTCCATTTTAAATCAACGTCAATTGACTCCACTCTATAACTTGGTGTTGTTGTGGTAGTGGTTGTAGTTCCTTTTGAATCAGAAACTTCAACTACATCTGAATCAAATTCTAATTTTCTTGTTTTGGTTTTATTGGTTGAAGAATTTGATTTATTATTTTTAGATGGTGAGATACTTGTAATACTAATATCCTCATCATCAATTTCGATTGGGGTAAATTTATTATTATTTTGTTTTTGTTGTTCTTGTTGTGATTGTGGTTGTTGTTGATATTTTTGAGGCTTTTGTTGTTTTTCTCTTTGATGTTGCTTCTGTAACTGCTCTAATTGTTTTTGTTGTTGTTGTTGTAATTGTTTTTGTTGTTGTTCCTGTTGTTGTAATAATTGTTGATGTCGAATTTTTAACTCTCTTTCTCTTTTACTTTTTTCAAAAATTTCGTCATAATCATCTTTTAAATCATCTTGAAAATCAATTGATAAATCACCACTATTATTATTATTGCTATTATTGGGGTTCTCATTGGTATTTAATTTTTTTGAAATGGTGGGTGGTAAAATAGTTGTAGAATGAGTGACCTGTATCATTGATGTTTGTTGTGTTGGTGTTGTACCATTTGTTGGTTTTGATTTTAATGGTATTGACTCTAAAACTAAATTACCATGGTTTTTAAGAAAATCATTGAAGTTATTATTTACACTATTTACATTATTACTATTATTGTTATTAATAATATGGCTATGATGGCTGTTATTGTTATTATTATTATTTTTATTATTGCTATTATTATTACTATTATTATTATTGCTATTATTATTATTAATTTTAATACTATTTAAATTTGAATTTGATAAAGAAGAATGAGATTGGCCATTTGAAGAGTCAAAAACTAATCTTTTTTTGGTTGAATTTGGGGTATTAAAATCAGAGTCTATTGGATCATCATCAAAAATAGAATCGTTATTAAATTCTGCTAAAATATCAAAATCATTGTTTAAAGGTCTTTTAAAACCAGAGTTTACAATATTTGATTTAAAATTATTAACACCATTACTATTATGATTCAAAATATTATTATTGACAACAGTATTATTACCAATGCTATTACTTATATTTTTGATACTATTATTATTATTGTTGTTGGTACTATTGTTATTGTTATCATTATATCTGTTTATATTATAGTACTCTTCTGCAGATGAAAATATATCATCATCATTAAAAATTACTGTATTAAGATTTGTACTCACTTGAGGAGCTTTTTGAAATTGAAATGCTAAACTATGTTCACTTTGTTGAAGTTGGGGTTGTTGTAATTGTGTTTGTTGTTGTTGTGGATGAGGTTGAAATTGTTGAGGCTGAAATTGTTGTGGTTGTTGCTGGGGTTGCTGGGGTTGTTGTTGTGGTTGCTGTGGTTGCTGTGGTTGCTTTGGTTGTTGTTGCGGTTGTTGCGGTTGTTGCGGTTGTTGCTGTGGTTGCTGATTATAAATATTTACATCCTGTTCAGTATCAAACCATTTAGAAAAATTACAATTTTCTGTTTTGCATTTAAAATAAATTCTATCTTTGTCAAAGCCAGATGATGGTTGAATTCTTCTACATATTTCAAAATGAACTGGACATTTAACTTTATATATTTTATGTGGGTTTGTATTTATTGTTGGATTCGTGTTGGTAGCTGTAGTTGTAGTCATATTCATTATAAATATACCGATGGTATACTAAATGACAACAAACAACTATTATTATTGTAAATATAGTATGATTGTTACTTTTTCTTCTTCTTTTCCTATTATTGTTTTATTAATCTAATAAACAAATTTATTTGTTGTGGTACTACTTCTTTTTCTTCTTTTTTATTAAAAACATATTTTTCATGAAATACAACTTATAAAAACAACAAAATTCCTTAAAAAAAACTAAATTAAATTTTTAAAAAAAAAAAAAAAAAAAAAAAAATTGGGGGGATTTTAAAAAATTAAAAAAATAATTAAAAAAATAAAAAAAAATTAAAAAAAAAAAAAAAAAAAAAAAATAAAAAAAAATACTTTTTCTACAAATAAAATTTATTTTTATTTAAATCCCACATTTTTCACAATCGTTACCGACTAAAAAGGTTATCTTTTTTTTTTTTTTTTTTTTTTTTTTTTTTTTTTTTTTTTTTTTGTAAATTAAAATTTTTTTTTATTTTATTTTTTATTTTTTCAAAAAAAAATTTAATTTAAAAAATTTTATATGGTGTTTATTTTCAATT
>JACAFZ010032319.1:0-10034 GCA_015252675.1 Dictyostelium gargantuum | reverse complement strand
TAAATATTATTTATTTTTTTTTTTTTTTTTTTTTTTTTTTTTTTTTTTTTTTTTTTTTTTTTTTTTTTTTTTTTTTTTTAAAAATTTAAAATTTTTTTTTTTTTTTTTTTTTTTTTTTTTTTTTTGGTTTGTAAATTTACATTATCTATTTCCAAATTTAGAGACTATTTAATGTGTAATAGTACTAGTAATTTTTAAAAATTAAATTAATAAATGGATAGTTTTTTTACTTGATACACATACTTGCTATTTTTTTTATTTATTTTTTTTTCTTTTTTCTATTCTTTTAATAAATTTATTGAATTTTGATTTTCTTTTAACAAATCTAAAAATTACCACGCGAATTATTAGATAATGTTTTATTTTGTTTAAATAAATACTCCCTACTTTTAACCCACCAATTGTATACATACATAAAGTATATATATATCCAATATTAAAATAAATAAAAATAAAATAAATCACAAATTTTAACACACATACACATACAAAAGTAAACTCACACACACACAAACTATATCATATGAAACATATCTTATTCGTGAGGTATTGTATTGTATTTTGATATTTAAAATTTATTTATTATTATTAAATTCATATATAATAAAAAAATTAAAAAAAAAATTAAAAAAATTATTTAAACAAATTTTTAAAAATCAATTATAATAGTATAAATGTTTAAGTAATAATAATAATAATAAAAATAATAATAATAATAATAATAATAAATAAAAAATAAAATTAAAAAGAAGTAAAGAAGAAAAGAAGTAAAAAAATAAAAAAAAAAAAACTTTTTTTTTTTTTTATGGAAATTATATAATATAAAAAATAAATTAATATAAGATTTAACAAAAAATGAAATATAGTAAAATTATAACTTTATTATTTTTATTAAATTTATATTTAATGATATGTTATGCTGGTATAACATCAGTACAAACATTTACAAACCCAAATCCAAATGCATCGACAACAACAACAACAAACAAAAATAATATAAATAATAGTAATAATAGTAATAATAAAAATAATAATAGTCCGAGTACACGTGCTTTTCAATCACAACCACAACAGCCACATCAACAAATACCAAAAACAACAAATAAAGTATTAAAAACACTAAATTGTCCAAAAAATAAAGTCGAATTTTGTTTTTCAGAGGTAAATCAATGTAATAATGATGGTGATTGTAAATTATATGGCGAAAATCAAAAATGTTGTCTCCGTTTAGGTTGTGGTAAAAGATGCCTAAGAGGAATTACAGTTTAAAATTTTAAAAAATAAATTTAAAATTATATAAATTTTTTTTTTTTTTTTTTTTTTTTTTTTTTTTTATGTCTGTATGATTATTAATAAATAATTAATTCTATTTAAATAAAAATTTTAAGAATTTAAATAATTTATTCTATTCCATTTAATATATTTCCTAAATATTCCATATGTCTGACTAATTTTTTTTAATTTTCTATGGAACTAATTCCTGTATATTCCACAATGACAACCCCTATACCCATATTAATATATTAATATTTTGAAATTTATTTTAATTTTTTTATTTTATTTTAATTTTTTTTTTTATTTTTTTTTTTCTTTTTTTATGAACACCAAAAAAAATTTGATTTTTTTTTTTTTTTTTCATTTTTTTATTTATACCAAACAAATATTTACAAAATGTCACACCCACACTGCCATAAAAAAGAACAAATTAGAATTAGAAAACCAGCTCCAGCTTTCAAAGGTGAAGCTGTTGTTAACGGTGAATTCAAAACTATTTCTCTTGATGACTTCAAAGGTAAATTGATAAATAAATAAATAAATAATTATTTAATTTACATTTTTTTAAATTAATATATTATATATTAATTTTTTTTTTTTTTTTCATTCACCCATTTTATTCACAATTATTATTATTATTATTATTATTTTTATTATCATTAAATAGGCAAATATCTTTATTTATTCTTTTACCCATTAGATTTCACTTTTGTATGTCCAACTGAAATCATTGCATTCTCAAATGCTGCTGAACAATTCCGTAAAGCTGGTTGTGAAATCGTTGGTTGTTCAATTGATTCACCATTCACCCATTTAGCTTGGATCAATACCCCACGTAAAGAAGGTGGTTTAGGTGGTATTAATCTTCCACTCTTATCTGATTTGACTCATCAAATCTCTAAAGACTATGGTGTCTACATTGAAGAAGATGGTCACACCATGAGAGGTTCAATCATCATTGATGGTAATGGTGTCGTAAAACACATTTCATACTCTGATAATCCAGTAGGACGTAACGTCGATGAAGCTTTAAGACTCATTAAAGCATTTATGTACACTGATGTAAGTTTTAAAATATATATGCATCAAAACTCAAAATTTTAATTAAAAATACTAATTTTTTTATAATAGGTCCATGGTGAAGTCTGCCCAGCCAACTGGCACGAAGGTGAAAAAAGTATGAAAGCTGATCCAAAAGGTTCAAAAGAATACTTTAACTCTGTTAACTAAATAAATAAAATAAATATTTGGTTATTTACATAATTTAATAATTTTTTTTTTTTTTTTTTTTTTCGTTTTATCAATTTACAAGAAATTTTTTTTACAAATCTAAACAAAATTCCCCTTTGCAAACTAATTATTTATTAATATTTTGTAAAATAATTTTATTTTATTTTTTTAAAAAAAGTATTTTGGAATGTGTGAAAGTTTAAATTATAAATATTAAACAGTTTGATAATAATAATAAATATATGAAATTTAATTTAATTGTTGAAGAGGCAGAAGATTGAGGTTGAATAATTTCATTGTTTCATTTGTGAGAATTATGGTGGGTGAATTTGGATTTGGATTTGAATTTGAATTTTCTTCTATTTTTTTTTGGTGATAAATTTTCAAATGCACCAACTCTTGGAAGATTAAAATTTTTAAATTTAATATATTCTTTTGGGCATTCGCCATAAACCTGGTTTATTAAAAAAAAAAAAAATTTTATAATTATTTAATATTTATATGTGTCTATATTAGCAAAAATAAATGAAAGAAATTACATTATTACATGGTTTGATAACAAAAGAGATAAAAGTATCATAATTAATGGTATGATTAATAAATTTACTTCTCATTTGTTAAAAAATTTGTAATATTTGTGAAATCAATTAATTTAAATGAGTAAAATAAATAATCAGTTGTTCTATTATAAATTTATGATGTGTATATTAATGATAATAAAAAATATGAAATTTTTGAGACACATACAGAGCAGAGTTTCTTGGAATACAACCAATGGTCTATATTTTGGAAATGATGAAAATTTACCATTCATATACCTATTATTTTATAATATTGGTATATTTTCAATATATATGGAAAATGATATGTAATACATACAAGTAAAATCCATGTTTAAAGTTTGATAAATCTATAGTTAATTTATCAGTGAATACTTTTATTTGACCAAAAATTAATAAATATATCGAATGATCTATCTTTTGGTAAGTTTAATTCCAAACTATGTAAATTTCTAAAAGGTGTTGTCAATTCGGGCAATTCATTGGTAGATGTATTATAATCTGATCCAACCATTAGAATAATCTATTTAAATTCAAAAAATAAATTTGAAATTATGTCCATTGAAGATTTAATTGGTATGAGCCAAGATGATATGTCTGTTCAAAAAGTATTAATAGAAAATGGAAACACATTGCAATGTGTATGTATTTATATAATAAAAACAGAAACTTGAAAAAAAAGTAAAATAAAACTAAATTCAAATTTATTTATAAAGGTGAAACTGGTTACAATTGTACAAACATAAATGATTGTATTTTGTGCTACTACAGATGGATGATACCATTAATAGAATTACAATAAACAAACAAAATGTAATGATGTATACACTTGTGGAAATTGGTTTCGGTTCAATAAACTCTTCTATATCAAATGTTTTAAATGAATTAAAACATGCAACCAACATTTTCAAACCATGTTTTACAATGAGTAAACAGAGTGCAATGATCATTACTAGTACATACATTCGCATATTCACATTCTGACAATGGATCATTATAAAGAGCCAAATCAATTGTATTAGGTGGTAGAAGCTCACATCTTGCTGTTTTTACAAGTGATGAAGAATCAAATAGCAAAGCAAGTAAATTTAGTAATATCACAGAAAATGATAGTATAATACATTGTAATGCTTCAATTTTATCTACATCTATTACACATTCATCGCAAATTGGACAATTAAATGTATCTGATAATGTCATTGGATCAACCATTAACAAAATATAAACCAATATTGTCAATGAAATCACAGGATACCCTTTTATTGTTTGTCTATATGTATATATCAATTTAAATTTAAATAATAATATGTGTGTAAGATGTATTACTACAATTTTGAATAAAATGGAGAATCATTTAATAAATGATCGACTGGTTTTTCATCTTTTAAAAGAAATCCAATAGTTTTGAATGATTTATGTTTTGCATCTTTGGATAATTGAAATGCAATACTTTGTAGAGTTGTAATGTAAATACCATCCGATTGTTTCATTCTTTCCAAAGCGTATAAACGTTCAAATTTACTAACTGATGAAATTGCATCCAATATTATATGTACATCATAATTTTTTTCAGCAAAATCGATTGCTGATTGAATTACACAAACATGTGCTGCTATACCAACTATTATAATTGATTTCACATGCTTATGATGTTCATTTAAATGGTTCAAAACTTCTGGAATACACATTGAATAGATTGTCTTTTCAAAGTGTTTAGATTCTGCTGATATTTCTCTCAACTCTTTAATTGTTTTACCAAGTCTATTTGGATTTTGTTCTGTATAAATTATTGGAATATCTAAAGCTTTACAAACTAAAGCCTAATATTTATATATATGTTAGGTTTCATTGGTATTTTATTGGTATTTTACTATTATTACCCTAATATTGGTTGTATATATTAATACATACCATAGATTTTGATTGTTCTAAAACATCTTTAAATTTGTATATTAAATTTTGAAATTTATCTTGCATATCACATCTAAGAAATAAAATTAAAATAGGGTGTTGGAATATATTTAAATATAATTACAAACTATTATATATATACATACATAAATAGAATTGATGTGCTTGGATCTAAAACGCCGGTTGACCTTTTCATTTTTATTCGTTTTTTTTTTATACTTTTACAATAATGTAATTATCTAAAATATAAAAATTAAATATTAATATAAAATTGATGACACCCTATTGTAGTTTTATTTTTAAAATAAAATTTTATGAAACCCTGTACATTTTTTAATATCTTTTTATCTTTTTTTATTTTTTTTATTTTTTATTACCCCTATGTTAATACATTTTTTTTTTTGATATCAGTGAAATAAATTAAAAAAATTTGAAATGTTTTTTTTTTATTTTATTTTTTTTTAATTTAATTAATTAAAAATTATTTTATAAACATCATTGTGTCGCGTATATATTATAATTATAGGTTGTATGTTAATGGTAATAATAATACAACATGTCAATATTTAATAAAATTAAAAAGTTTTTAAAAGATGAAGATACAGAAGAAGATGATGATATCTTTAAAAAATCAGGATCTAATAAAACCACCACAACTTCAAAACCAAACAATATCAATGAATTTGAAAAAAATGTATGTATTATCTATTTTTATATATTTTTATAGATTTTTAATAAAATACAAACATATTCAAACCTAACATGTTTGCATAACAATTATAATTAGATATTTATAAATGGTATAAGTGGTAGCATTAGTTCATTATCATATGATAATGTTTTAAATTTAGCAGCAATAGGATTTACAGATGGTTCTTTTAAAATGTAAAATATGAAAATTCATATCGTTATTACCATATTATTATGGTTTGTAGTATACTACAATACTAATAAACACAATTAAAACTACATATTTATAATATAATATAGATTTGGAAAGTATGGCTATGAAACACCATTAAGAACTCAATCAAAAACAATGGTTAAAAAATTATTATTCATCATAAATTCTGTAGGTGTATAATGTAGTAAAATAAATAAAAAAATATTGTGGTAGATAGTAATGATGATAATGATGATTATGATGATTATGATGATGATGATGATGATGATGATGATGATGATGATGATTTATATTAACATGTTTTCATGGTGTGGGTGGTCAAAAATTAATATTATTTTTATTAGCCATTTATTTTGGCAATTACAGATACAACAATTGAAAAATGGGATTATGATAGAAGAGTATTAAATAATATTTTAATTTATAAAACTAGAATAACTGCAGTTTGTTTATCAAATGGATTAAAACATTTATTTTTTTCAACTGAAGATTCAATCATTCAAACCTATAATATACATAATAACTTTTTATCAACTTATCAATTATATTTAGAGCAACCACAACAACAACAACAACAACAACAACAAAATGATGAAAGTAATAACAATGGTATTGCAGTACCTGAAATGAATGTTAAAAGTTTATCACCAATACCTTCATGTATAAAGGTCAACCCAACAAACCCAAATTTATTACTTGTTGGATATAATAATGGTTTAATTGTAATATGGAATATTGAAGCAAAAAGACCTGAAAAATTAATAAATGCATTCATTGAAAAATGTGGTTATGTAACTTCTATTTGTTGGTCAAGAAAAGGTTCAAAATTTGTAGCTGGTTTTTTAAATGGTGAAATTTATTTAATAAAGTATTCAAATCAAAATGCAACATCATCTCTTATTTTTAAATCTGTTAGTAATAATAATCAACAACCACAACAACCACAACAATTTTATCCAATAGATTCTTTAGAAATTTTATATTCAAATTCAAAGAAAATGTTATTGTTTAAAGGTTTTTATCAAGGTGATACTACAAATAAATCATTAATTATGATAAAAGGTGATAATTTTAATAGTCCTACTCATTTATCGTCGGTTCAAGTTTCATCAAATATCACTACTTTTTCACCAATAACAACATTGCCATACTATAATAATAATGGTAATATAGCATCCGTTTTAATAGTAGAAAGTAATGATAATCTAATTGAATTAAAGATTGAACCAAAGTCATCATTATTTACATCAAAAATTAATTACGATGAAATTAATTTCAAATCATTTAAAAATATTAGTGATAGTGGTAGTGGTAGTTGTATTTTGGTTAAGGGATATCAATGTGATGCCAATACCATAAAATTATTATATCAAATGCATCAATCAAATAATTATAGCACCTCTAGTGATGGTAACAATTCATCTATAAACGGTGGTTCTGATATTTTAACATTGGTAAAGCAACCAAATATAACACCTCCTTCAAACCAACAACTATTAATTAGTGCTCATCAAGATAACACCGTTCGTTTTTGGAATTCAACGGATCCAAAAAATATTTTATTCCTTGGACATTTGGATTTGGAAAGAGATAGTGGCTCTATTATTGGTCTTTCATTTTGTTCATCGACTTTATTATTTACCATTTCAACTACAAATTCTGATTTATTAATATACCATTTATCAGATTTTTCAAAAAGAGTTGATAAATTAATTTACAATGTATTAAATCTAGAAGAACAACAACAACAACAACAACAAGGGGATGAAAAAGATCAACCAACACAACAACCTCAACCACAACAAACACAAGTAAATAGTTTACCAAATGCAGTATTTGATGTATGCAAATTAATGGGTAAAATTGTATTAGGTAAAGGAGAGAAAATCGTATCAATTGTAACAAATCCATACAAATCAAGTTATTCAACTAGAATTTTAATTGGTACAGATTTTGGTAATGTTTATCATTACGTTGTATCAATTATAAGCAATAGTAATAGTATGGGTACAAATGAAGAGCCAATACCATCAAGCCAAATTGTTTATTCGTTGGCAGTATTTAATTTTGGTGTTTGTTTTACCAATGCCTTGCCAACAGAAGTTCTTAATAATAGTAATGGTTCTTCAACTCCAGCAACAACCAATATTCCCAAAATCACAGTCATTAGTTTATGTTTTTACCCAATTCGTGATTCAGATATTGATACATCATTAGCATATATTGGTAACAGCGAAGGTGATATATTTGCATTAGACTTACAAACCATGAAAATCATATCTACACCAATCAAAGTAAATTCAAATTTAGCTGTTCAATCATTAATATTTTCAAGTAAAAAAACTGGAGATTTGGTATCATTTTTATTCTTTGGCTCCATTGACCATAGTGACGCAGAATCCAAAGAAAATATTAATGATCTTTCAACCCTTTGTAAAATTTTCAATGATGCTGAATCTAAACTTACTATTGGCTCGGGTGATCCATTTAAATCAAACATCGATGATATTTCTTTAACAGTTTCAACCAATAAAGAGATATCAATGTATAATGTATCATTTGTTTGTGGTAGTAAAACGATTCAACATAAAAAATTATCAAAACAAGATGGTGGCAGTAATGGCTCAAAAAATTATATCAATGGTTCAGTTTTCCCATCAACCACGTTGGATGGTAAACCAATATTTGTAGCATATGATGCCTTATCCTCCTCTATTGAATTATTTAGTACCACAAATTTAGAATTACTAAAATCAAATAGTTTATTACCATCGGTTAGAATTTCAAACAATGTTGGTTTTACTGTTACCCCATCATTTGGTAATTCATTTTTATATATTAATAATAATAATAATAATAATAATAATAATAATAATAATAATAATAATAATAATAATAATAATATCAATGTTCTTTATTGTATATCTGTAAATGGTGGTTATCAATTAAATCAATATCCAACTTTATTTGTTGATAATGTACCAATGCCAGAACAACCAAAACCAAAAACAACATTTTCAAAATTATTTTCGTCAACACCCTCACAACAAACAACAGAATTATCAATCGATAGGAAATGTATGTATTATTTAGATGTTTTTTATTTATTTATTTTTTATAAATTTAAACCATACTAACAAACAAGTTTTTTATTAAAAAAATAAAATAAAATAAATTAGTTTCAAAGGAAGGTGTTAAAATTCCAACTCCTCATATATCACAACAAACACAAGATGTTGCAAATTTTTTGCAAAAAGCAAAAGAACAACTTCAAGAAAGGGGCGAAAAAATTAATGAATTACAAGAAAAAACCTCTATGATGGAAAATAATTCCAAAGCATTTATGCAAATGGCAAAACAGTTGAATAAATAAATAATAAAATTTTAATAATAAAATAATAATAAAATAATAATAGTTTTTGTGTATAGTGCCTATTTGTCAAACGTTTGGGCATCACCACAACCATTATTATTTTCCAAATTTTTTTGTAATTTTTTAAAAAAATAAAAATAATTAAGAAAATGTATAAACCCTATATACAAAATTGAACGATCATTGTTCGATAAGTTAAATTATTTCCAAAAAATATCAAAAAAAAGAAAAAAATCAAAAAAATCTTATTGAAGAAATATCTTTTTTTTTAAAAAAAAAATTTTTTAAAAAAATGGAATGCACAAAAAAAAAAAAAATTGAAATGGGCAAAGATATTTCATGATTTTGGCAAAAAAAAAAAAAAAAATTATTGAGAATTGTAGAAAAGGTATGAAAGTGTAAAAATAATAGTACAGTTTTCCCCACCTTTGGTGAACAAAATCCTGTGTGATATCATAATTATATTCATCATTATTGCACCAAAAGTTAAATAAAAATAAAAAAAATTAAAAAAAAAAAATTAAAAAAAAATAGAAAACTTATTTTTCAATTGCAGTTGCATTGTTTATAATTGTAAAAAATTTAAAATTTTTTTAATATTTTTGATATCATCAATCAAACTAGAAATATAAAACAAACAGACAAAAAAAAATAAAATAAAAATAAAAAAAAAAATATATAAATAAAAAAATATATAGTAAAAAAAAAACAAAAAAAAAAAAAAAGTTTTTGTAAAAAAAATAAAAAAAACATTTTATTAAAAAAAAAAAATAATAAAAGA
>JACAFZ010032308.1:0-10041 GCA_015252675.1 Dictyostelium gargantuum | reverse complement strand
ACGATATTTAAACTATCATCTTGTTCGGCATAGTCAATTTTTTATAACATAAATCAACAAAAATTTTTTTTGTAAAAAAAAAAAAAAAAAAAAAAAAATCACATATTTATTTATTTTTTCGTTTGTATAAAATATCTTGTAACTATTAATTTTGTAAATTATATATATAAAAAAAAAAACAAAAAAGTAAAGAATGAGTTCAGAAAAAGCTTGGGAATTAACACAAAAAAAGGTAAAAATTTTATATAAAATTTAAAAAAAAAAAAAAAATAAAAAAAGTCATATGATATTAATTGATTATATTAAAAAAAAAAAAGACATTCACTGCATGGTGTAATTCACATTTACGTAAATTTGGAACTAAAATTGAAGAAATTTCAGAAGATTTTACTGATGGTATTAAATTAGCACAATTATTAGAAGTTATTTCAAATGATCAAGTATTTAAAATTAATAAAACACCAAAATTAAGAATTCATTCCATTCAAAATGTTGGTCTTTGTTTAAAACATATTGAATCACACGGTGTCAAATTAATTGGTATTGGTGCTGAAGAACTTGTTGATAAAAACTTAAAGATGACATTGGGTATGATTTGGACCATCATTCTTAGATTTGCCATTCAAGATATTTCATTGGAGGAATTGAGTGCTAAAGAAGCTCTTTTACTTTGGTGTCAAAGAAAGACTGAAGGTTATGAACGTGTTAAAGTTGACAATTTCCATAAATCTTTCCAAGATGGTTTAGCATTCTGTGCTCTTATTGCCAAACATAGACCAGATTTAATTGATTATGATTCATTAAACAAAGATGATAAAGCCGGTAACTTACAATTGGCATTTGATATCGCCGATAAACATTTAGATATTCCAAAATTATTAGATGTTTCCGATATGCTTGATGTCGTTCGTCCAGAAGAAAAATCTGTCATGACCTACGTTGCTCAATACTACCATCATTTTTCTGCCAGCAGAAAAGCTGAAACCGCCGGTAAACAAGTCGGTAAAGTTTTAGATACCTTTATGTTGTTGGAACAAACAAAATCCGATTACCTTAAAAGAGCCAACGAACTTGTTCAATGGATCAACGATAAACAAGCCTCACTCGAATCACGTGATTTCGGTGACTCTATCGAATCGGTTCAAGGTTTTATGAATGCCCACAAAGAATATAAAAACACTGAAAAACCACCAAAGGGTCAAGAAGTCTCAGAATTGGAAGCCATCTACAATTCATTACAAACTAAATTACGTTTAATCAAACGTGAACCATTTGTTGCACCAGCTGGTCTCACTCCAAATGAAATCGATTCAACTTGGTCCGCCTTGGAAAAAGCTGAACAAGAACACGCTGAAGCCCTCCGTATTGAACTCAAACGTCAAAAGAAAATCGCAGTTCTCTTACAAAAATACAATCGTATCCTCAAAAAACTTGAAAATTGGGCCACCTCTAAATCCGCTTATCTCGGTTCCACCGAATTTGGTGACAGTATCACATCAGTTCAAGCCAAATTAAAGAATTTAGAAGCCTTTGATGGTGAATACCAATCATTGGAAGGTCAATCCAACTCTGATCTCCTTAGCATTCTCGCTCAATTAACTGAACTCAACTACAATGGTGTACCAGAACTCACTGAACGTAAAGATTCATTCTTTGGTCAACAATGGACCGGCGTTAAATCATCTGCCGACACCTACAAAAACGCTCTTTTAGCTGAACTTGAAAGACTCCAAAAGATTGAAGATTCATTGGTTGAATTTGCCAAGAGAGCCGCTCAATTAAATGTTTGGATTGAAGCAGCCGACGATCATGTATTTGATCCAATCAATGTTGACTCTGTTCAAGGTGTCAATGAAATCCAAGAAAAATTCGACGCTTTCCTCCACGATCAATCACAACAATTTGCTGAATTAGAAGCCCTTGCCGCTTTAACCCAACAACTCCGTGAACTCGGTCGTTCTGAAAACGATTATTCCGTCATTTCATACGATGAACTTTCTGCCAAATGGAACACTTTATTGGCTGGTATTGAAGAACGTAAAGTTCAACTCAGCAATGAACTCATTACCCAAACCAACAATGATGCTCTTTGCCAATCATTCTCTGTTAAAGCCAATGAAATCTCTGATTACGTCCGTGTTACTTTAGATGCCATCTCACAAAATACTTCATCCGATCCACAAGAACAATTAACCACCATCCGTGCCATCATTACAACTCACGCTGAAAAGAAACCAGAACTCGATGAATTATACACCATTGCATCTCAACTCGAAGAAGCTCAAGTCGTTGATAACAAACACACTCAACACAGTTTAGAATCTATCAAATTAAAATGGGAAAAACTCAATACCCTCGCCAAAAAGAACGAACAAGTTGTTGAAGGTGAAATCCTTGCCAAACAACTCACCGGTGTCACCGCTGAAGAACTCAGTGAATTCAAAGCTTGTTACTCTCATTTCGATAAAGATAATGATAACAAATTAAATCGTTTGGAATTTTCTTCATGCTTAAAATCATTGGGTGAAGATTTAACCGAAGAACAATTAAATCAAGTCGTTAGTAAAATCGATGTCGATGGTAATGGTACCATTTCATTTGAAGAATTCATTGAATATATGGTTTCATCACGTAAAGGTTCAGATAGCGCTGAATCAACTAAAGCTGCATTCAAAGTTATGGCCGAAGATAAAGATTTCATCACTGAAGCTCAAATTCGTGCTGCTATCTCTGATTCTAAACAAATTGATTACTTACTTGCAAATATGCCAGCTGTTGACGGTGGTTTTGATTACAATGCTTTTGCCGAAAAATTATACCAATAAACAATTTATAAATAATCTCTATATATATACATTTTAAAAAAAAAATTTAAAAAATAAAAGTAAAAAAAAAAAAAAAAATAATAAAATATATAATTTAAAATTTTTTTATAAGATGATATATATATTTTTAATTTTTTTATTTTTACATTAAAATTTTTTACAAAATATTTATAAAAATAAAAAAATTGATAATAATAAAATTTCTGCAATATAATTTCTTTTTATTTTTTTATTGTCTAAATTTATTCTATATAAATAAAGATTATTTTATTGTTTATATGTTTTAAAATAATATTTATATTGAAAATTAAAATTTTTTTAAATTGACTGCTGTATAATATCTATCTTTAGATAAAAAAAAAACTAATTTTTACTACATATGTTTATTTTTTACTATAATTTCCTCAAAGGGAAAAAAATTGTTTTTTTTTATTTTTTTATTTTTTTATTTTTTTATTTTTTTTTTTATTTTTCTGTTTTTTGTGTGAACCACCTAAAAACTTTTTTTTTTATATTTTTTTAAATTAAAAAATTTTAATTTTTTTTATAATATTTATAATATTAATAAAAGAAATAATAATAATAAAAATTAATAGTAATATAAAACCAAAATAATGGATTTAACAAAAACATCAGAATCAAATTCAAATAATACAGACAATATAATTGAAATATTTGAAAATCTCCCAATATTTTATAAAGGAAGATTGAATGAAGCAATTGGAAAATCAAATCTTGATTTATTTGTAATTTATGTAATTGATACAACAGAAGATCAAACTGAACTTTTAAAATGTATTTCACATCAAACTGTAAGTTTTTATTTTTTGTTTTTATATTTTAAATGTAAATGATATTTTCATTAATTTAACTATATTTTGTTAAAATTAATAATTTAGGTTATATCATTTGTTAAATCAAAATGTATATTATTTAAAATTAAAAAAGATAGCACAGAATTTGAATTTTTAAGTCAACATTATAAAGATTGTCTTGATGGATCTGGTTTTTATTTTTTTGATATCAATGGTCAAGTGTTTAAATGTGAAGATATTAAAAAACCTTTAACATTTATATCAATTTTATCACTTTTTAAAAGTGCAAATGATCAGTTTGAAAAACAAAAACAACCATTAAATTCAGGTTATAAAATTGAACAAAAATCAAAGGAAAGAAAATTAATTTTACAAAAAACATTTTGCACAAAACCAGTAATTACATCACCAAATACAAAAGCAACTGCTACATCACCATCATCAACTACAGTTAATATTAATAAAAATACAACATCTACTGCTACTTCAACAACCACAACAACTAATACATCACCACCAAGTACACACTCACCACCATTAATTAAAAAAAAAATACAAGAACCAGAACCATATATACCAAATGATGATTATATTACAAAAGCAGTTATGACAACTTTAATATTTAAATTAACAAATGGTGAAACTTTAAAAGCAGAATTTAATGTTAATGATCATTTAAAAGATGTATGTATTTTTTTTTTTTTTTTCTCTCTTCAATCAACTATTAATAACCAAAACTAAATTCCTATGTATAGATTAAAGAATTTGTAAAAAATAATAGAACAGATGAAAAACGTCCCTTTGATATGATTACAATTTATCCAAAGCATACATTTACAGAAAGAGAATATGAAAAAACATTATTAGAATTAAATTTAGTACCATCTGCAACAATTACACTAAATCCATTGGATGTTTCAAAAAAAATTGAAAAAAAATCATCATCTTCAGCAGTTATTCATCCACCATCTAAAAAAAAACAACAAGAAGAATCATCACCAGATTCACCATCATATTTTTCAGGTATTAAAAATTATTTTTCAGGATTTTTTGGTGGCCAACAACAACAATCTATGGAACAAGAACAAGATAATAGTAGTAGTGGTACAAGTATAAATAATAAATCAAAATCATCTTCATCTTCATCATCGTCATCTTCATCATCATCTTCTTCAACATCTGTTAAAAAAAGGACAAATATTCATCAACTAAACCATAATGATAATGAGGATGACAAACAACAAAAAAAGAGTTCAAAAGATCCAAAAGGAGGTAAGGATGATAAAAACTCTTATTATAATGGTAATGGTACAAATTCAATTTAAATATCAAATATTATTTATTTATAATAAAATTCTTTATTTTTCAAGTATTATCTTTAAATCTGAATATCTTTTTTTTTTTTTACTAAAAAAACACCAAATACTGTAATGTATAAAAGTTTGTAATACGTTTATAAATTATTTTTAAAATTAAAAAAAATTTATTTAAGAGTGAAATTAAATGTATATTTATATTGTTATTTGGTTGAAAATGAAATTTAGTAATAGTGGTGGCTTATTTTTAGTTTTATTTTTAATATTAAATTTATTAAATAATTTTTATTTTGTATTATCAAATGAAGAATCGTTATATGAACCTGATATTGGTAGAAATATATCAGAATTAATTCAAGCTAGAGGATATAATGTTGAAAATCATGATATCATAACAAAAGATGGTTATATTGTAAGTTTAATGATGAGTTTTCTAGTTTATTATAATAAATTTTAATTCATTTTAATTATTAGTTATCACTTCAAAGAATACCAAATAAAAGATATGAAAAAAATTTAAATCCATTTGGTGAACCAAATGGTAGACCAGCAGTAATTTTACAACATGGAGTTGAAGATATTGGTACAACTTGGGTAATTCATGAAAATGTTTATCAAAGTTTAGGATTTATTTTGGCTGATTCTGGATTTGATGTTTGGATTTGTAATTCTCGTGGTACAATTTATAGTAACTCTCATATTAAATATAAAAATACTGACAAAGAGGTATGTACAATATAATATTACTATGTGAATAAATAAAAATAATTTGAGGTATTAATAATATTAATTTTAAAAAAATGAATAAATAATAGTATTGGGATTTTACATTTGATGAAATGGCAGAATTTGATTTACCGTGTGTTGTTGATTATGTTTTAAATATTACTAATAATAAAAAAGTTGGTTATGTTGCACATTCTCAAGGTACAACCATTGGATTTATTGGATTTTCAAATCCGTTTATAGCAAAAAAAATAAATTCATTCGTTGCATTGGCTCCAGTTGCAAGAGTTACAAATTGTGAAAGTACATTTTTAAAAATATTATCAGCATTAAAGGTTGATCAATTATTGAAATTATTTGGAGCAAAATCATTTTTATCACACACCGAAATTGCAAGAGGTTGGCTAATTCCTCCACTTTGTAAATTTTTACCATCAATTTGTGTAAATTCATTATCATTGATCGAAGGTTGGGAAAATAGTAAAAATATGAATTCAACCAGATTACCAGTATTTCTTTCTCATTCCCCAGGTGGTACAAGTATGAAAAATGTAATACAATGGAGCCAAAATTATAAATATGGCTTTCAAAAATATGATTATGGTACACTTGGTGAAAACTTTGCTCATTATGGTCAAACAACCCCACCAAAATATAATGTTAGTGCATTTTCAAATACCATCAATGATGGTAATTATACATCACCATCATTACAATTGCCGATTGTTGCATTTACTGGTGGTTATGATTTTTTGGCTGATAGAATTGATGTAAAATGGTTATTACCTCAGTTATCAAATTTGGTTTATCAAAAATATTTACCATCCTATACTCATTTAGACTTTGTTTTAGGTATAAATGCATATAAAGATATATATAATGATACTGTTTTATATTTATTAAAGTATTCAAATAAATAAAAGAAAAAAAAAAAAAAAAAAGAAAAAAACTAGGTGTTTAAAATAATTACAATTTGTTTATACATTTTATGAAAATGATTTATGATGTGGTTGCATATTGCTTTAAATATTGAACTGCTTCAGCATATACATCTAAATAAGCGGTTTCACCCTATATTTTACAAAAAAAAAAAGATTTGGTTAGTAAAAAAAGTTTAGATATTGAAGTAATAGAAGTTTTTTTAAAAAAAACATACCCAAACAAAATCTAAATGACTATAGGTTGGAAGATTTTTATTGTATACCATGGTTGGTAATTGTGGAAGAAGCCATTCAACATCAATTGGATCAGCTAAATAATCTTGGCCACCTGAGAATACAATAACTGGGACATTAAATTCAGAGATATTATATTTTGGTGGAGTTGCTTGACCATAATGTTCAAGATTACCAACTAAACCATAATCAAACTTTTGATAACCATATTTAGTTGCTTGTGCCCTATAATTTGATTTTTTATTAATATATTAGTTGGTATGATATCATTAATTATTGAGAAAGAGGTTTAAAAAAAAAAATTTACCAGTGACAGACGTTCTGTACACTTGTACCACCTGGTTCATTTTTCATATAAACTGGAAGACGAGTTTGATTAATATTTGCCTCATCCCAACCCATAATCAATGCTAATGAATTTTCACATACGGCTGGTTCCTAAAAATAATAAAAATAATAAAAATAGTAAGTGTGTTAATAATAGTGTGCGACACATTGCACAACAAAAGTATTTGATGAATGAATGTAATTACATTTTTACAAATAATTGGTAAATATTTTTGAAGGAATGGAGTATCTGCTAAAAATGATTTTCCACCCAAAACTTCAAATAAAATATCTATATTAAATTCGGCCAAAATGTTTAAAAGTTGACTTTTACAATGGGTTACTCTAACAACTGGTGCCAATGCAACAAAAAGATTAATCTTTTCTGCAATTGTTGAATTTGCAAATGCAATGAAACCCATAGTTGTACCTTGAGAATGACCAACATAACCAACTTTACTATTACCAGTTGTTTCTAATACTAAATCTAAAACACATGGTAAATCAAATTCTGCCATTTGATCAAATGAAAATTGCCAAAACTAATAATAATAATAATAATAGTAATAATTAGACCACTACCACTAACTTTTATATTTAAAAAAAAAAACTTACTGGTCTTTCTGATGGATCTAAATCAACACTTGAATTACTATATGTAGTACCTCTAACATTATTAATCCAAACATCAAATCCAGCATCTGCTAAAATAAAACCTAAACTTTGATAAACATTTTCTTGATTTACCCAACTTGTACCAATATCCTCAACACCGTGTTGTAAAATTACAGCTGGTTTACCATTAATTCCAAATGGATTTGGATTTGGTTGATATCTACCTGCTGGTATACGTTGAATTGATAACTAATATTTTTAATAATAAAAATAATGTTATTAGATTTTGCTACCACCACAACCACCACTACTACTACTAACAATAACTTACAATATAACCATCAGCAGTAATTGCAGTATGATCTTCGACTGGATAACCTCTTGCTTGAATTAACTGAGTAATATTACGTTTTAAATCTGCTACATTTGCATTACCATTATCGCCACCACTATCACTATCACCAAAATTTAAGAAATCTTCATAGTTTTGTTGTTTTACAGATCCAACACATCCAAAATATAAAACTATTGATACAATTACTAATAATAAATATGAAATCGTTTTCATCTTTTATATATATAAAGTATTTTTTAAAATATTAAAATCTTTATATATCTAAATTTTTTTTTTTTTTTGATTTTGTTTTTGTGGTGGTGTGTTAGTTTGTATAAAAAAAAATAAAAAAATAGAAATTTCTATTTTTTTTCTAAATTTAACGTAAATTGAATTTTTTTAATTTTGTGAATATTGAAAAGACATTTCTAATAATAAAAATACTAATGCCAAATTTGAAATTACGTCATCATTAATTGGTTTATTCACTATCGGTGAATTCATCAATTGTAATTTGATTCTTTTTATAGATTGTATCTTTTAATAAGACTGGTAAATTCTTTTTCTTTATAATATCCATAGATATTAATTTTTCAATACCTTTTACCGGGTTATAACCTTCAAAAATTACTTTTAATTCAATTGGTAATGAAATTTCTTTAGATATTTTTTTTAATCCTGGTATTGACGATGATGATGGTAATGATGAGGAGAAGGAGGAAAATGTATTATTATTTTTCAAAGTTTTTGATTTTATATTAATTTCTAATTTTCTTTGGTGATGTAATTTTGTAGTAGTGGTGGTAGTTTGACTGTTATTATTATTCATATTATAGGATGCTATTAATTGAGAAGAGTTTTGAAAATTATTTTGATTTTTCTTTAATTCTAAATTATTTCCACTATTATTATTATTATTATTATTATTATTATTATTATTATTATTATTATTATTATTATTAAATTTAATTCTTTTTTTTTTTTCTAATTTTAAATTTAAATTCATATCAAAATATTGATTACTATTATTTGTAATTATTTGTTTATCATTTTCAAATTCTAAATTTTGTTTTTCAACTTCTAAATCTTGTTCTCTATTTTTTGATTTTAAAATTGTTTCATAATTTCTTTATTTTAATAATGGTATTGATAATAATGGATTTTCAATATTTTTGTTATTGTTATTATTGTTTTTGTTGTTGTTGTTGTTGATATCATTATCACTATTATTGTTACTATAACTATTATTTGTTAATGTAATTTCATAATTATTAAACATTATAGTTTCTATTGAATCTAAATTTTTATCTGAAAGTTTATAATTTTCAATTGATTTATAATTAAACAATAATGATAAACATTGTAAAATAAATTCATCATTTACACGATTAGTTGATGACATGAAATAAAAATTTGAGTTTAAATAATGTTTTATATATATAGTTGAATAATCATTATTATCATTATTGGTATTGGTATTGGTACTGGTACTGGTGGTGGTTGTTGTTGTTGTGGTTGTAGTTTTAGTTGGTGGTATTATATTTGTTGTTGTTATTTTTAAACTTTTAATTAATATTCTTATCCATAATGTATCATTATCTATAATTGAATAAACATAATTTTGATAAAATGGTAATAATTCTTTGTGTAAACTATTTATAATATCAGATATCTTATAATTTGTTAAAATTTCATCATTATCATTATCTTTTATAACTTTATATGTACTCCATTTTCTTTTTCTTCTATTTATATTTGATTTTACTTTATATCATATAATAAATAATAATTAATATAAAAATTAAAATTATAATAATAATTATAATAATAATAATAATAATAATAATAATAATAATAATAATAATAATAATAATAATAATAATAATAATAATAATAATAATAATAATA
>JACAFZ010032297.1:0-10063 GCA_015252675.1 Dictyostelium gargantuum | reverse complement strand
TAATAATAATAATAATAATAATAATAATAATAATAATAATAATAATAATAATAATAATAATAATAATAATAATAATAATAATAATAATAATAATGATAAGCTTTGATACACCAACTAAAAAAGGATTAAAAGAGATTTTGGAAGAAAAAGATGAAAATAAAAAATTAATAATGGTTGATAGTTTTTTTGATAAAATAGATTCATCAATTTTAGGAAGTTTAAAACATGTTTCATATTTATTAAATGATTTATTAAAAATGGGTCAAATTGAAAAAGCAGAGAAATTATTTTCAATAGTTCATAATCATCAAGTAAAATTAAATCAATTAAATCAAAATTCAACCAAAGGTTCACAAATGTTGGAAAATGAAGAACAACCATTAGATAGTGAAACTTACTTTAGAAAAAAGGATAGTATCGTTAGTATGGCATATGAAGTAATGTTGGAGCATTATTTAAATTCTGGTAATATTAAGGAGTTGTCAAACTTTTTTAAATTACATACACCAGAGTATAGTTCATTTCTGTGTGGTAAAAGTTTAATTGTGTTCTTTGAAAGATTGAATAAAATTTCATTTGAAACCTTTAGTGAATTGGTTTACTTTTTATATAGTGTTGAAAATATAATATCAGATAAATTCTCTGTTAATATTATGATATTTTCATTAAGGGTGGATCAGTACTCTGATAATACATTTAACAACTTCTATAAATTTCACAAAGAGAAATGGGGTGCACTTAGCTCTCGTAATATTTCAGATATGCTTTCATTTTTAATATTATCAAAGAGAAAGGATATCATTGTAACCATTTTAAATGATATTTTAAATAATCATTATCAACAAATTCAAACAAAATCAAGTTATCAACCTTGCACCATCTATAATAAATATATTCAAAATATGTTTAAGATGTTTACAAAAACCGAAAAAGATCCAATCAAATTACAACAACATCAAAATTTATTATTTTCAATTTTAGCCATACAAGAACCACAACAAATAGCAAATCTTTTATTCTTTTATAATACATTTCTCGATGTAAAAGAGATGAAAGTTGAACATAAAATCAATAGTGTTTTGATAAAAAGATTGAATAAAGAGTTTTTATCAAGTTTACCAATTGATACTCAAAGACATGTAGTGGATCAAATGATTCTATTATTCCTTCGTTCCGATCAATATGAAAAAGCATTGTTTTGGTTCTGTTCATCCGTATCAAAACTTTCTTTACCAATCAGCAAGGAGTCTATTATAAGTTTTATTATTCACCATCAATTATTATCATCAAATTTACCAGTCACCGAAACTCAAGAAAGGTCTAAACAAGCAGCCTATTATAACTTTTGGAAAAAATTATTAAATAATTCAACCTCAACAGCCACAGCAGCAGAAACAGAAAAAGAATTGAAAATTAACGATGGCAACGATGACAATAACACTACAATTAATGATAGCCATATAACTGATTTTAAATTTGAATTATTCCAAAGAATAAATCCATACAAAATTTTGGGTACCACTGCAAGTTTAGGTGCCACTCCAAGGTCTTATGAAATGGAAAAATATGTAAGATCTCGTGACAATAGGGCACACAAATCCAATTTTGATTTGTATTTAGAATTTCAATTGGGAAATCGTGATAAATTTAGTGCAACAGAAATTCTTAAATTTTTGGAAGAGAGTTACCTTCAACAAGGTGAACTACCTGTTGGAACACTTTTATTGGATACTATTATCTCTACTCAAAATGATGAAGCCTTTTCAAAGTTTGAAAATAGAAAACCAATTTTCATTGAATCACTTTTTAATAAATATTCAACATCATCATCCAATTTAATTTTACCACACAACGAATATATTTCAAAACATAAAGAGATTTTAGCATTGTTACCAATTTTAACAAAAACAAAAACAATGACGACAACAAGTGACACAGGAGATCTCCAAGTATCACCAGTATCAGATAAAGAAATATCATTGTTAAAGAATGCCCTATTCAATCTATTCTACTATCGTTCCGATAATGTAGCACAATGCATTGAGGCATTTGGTTTTATGGTAGAAAGAAAAATTCCAATTCCATTTATGCTCATTGAACAGGCATGTAGCGTCATTTTAGAGAATAAAGCAATCCTCGACCAATCTCTACCAAAAATGGGTATCATTTATAATTATTTAGCTAAATTTACACTTGTAAATCCAACTTTTGAAGATGGTTATTTAATTACTCTCAAACATTTAATAGATTGCCGTAAATATCAACCCGCTTTGGACCACATTAAATCAAATGATAATTTTAAATTCACTCAATCCACATTATATAATCAAACCATTTGCTTTTTAGAACTTGAAAAATATCATTCAATCTCAAATATAGATTCTGCTTCACCTGCTAGCGATACTGAATCTGCAACATCATTTACAGGATGGTTTAATTTCCTAACATTTATTAATTCAAGTGGTAAATTTGGAGATTTATCATTCATTTTAAATAAGGTTATCAATCATCTCATAATTACATCACCAAATGTATTATTTAAAAGTTTTGATTCAAAAGTTTTACAATCACCAGAGTTTAAATCACAATTAAAAAATATTTCAAATGAATCACTTTCAAATATTATTTATTTATACAGAAGAAATCCACAAGATTTTATATATCATTTAAAAAATTCGGTAAATTCTGAAAGTGTTTTAGATATTATATTTAAAATATTAAAAGAATTTAAAAATAATGACCAATTTACAAAAGAAAATATTATAAATACTATTGCAACCCATAGATTTATTGATTCAAAAAATAGTACATCACAATTATCATTATCATTAAAATAAATAAATAAAAAAAATAAAAATAAATAAAAAAATAGTTTAATTTATAAAAAAAACTAACGTTTCGTATCAATTTTTATAGTTTTAACGAAAATTTCAAAAAAATATAAAAATAAAAAAAAAAAAACGAATGTTTTTTTTTTTTTTTAATTTAAATTAAATAGTAATTAATATTAACGTTGTAAAGTGAATATCTGTAGATTTATATTCACACACATACATATAAATGATTCGTTTAATTTCAAAATCATCAAAAAATAAAAATTATTCATATTTTAAAAGATTATTATTTTCGTCAAATAATAATGATAATAACAACATAATACCGACATCAAACTTTAATATACAAACATCGATACCACCAATACAACAACAACAACAACAACAACAACAACAACAACAACAACAACAACAACAACAACAACAACAACAACAACTACAACAACTTATAAATAAAAAACCATTTGATTTAACAGCAAAATATGAAGAAGGTATTAGTGATGAAACAAAACAGATTTTATTTTATTTAAGAAAGAAATTAAATAATAGTAATATTGGTGTAAGAGGATGTTTTGAAACATTTGAAGAGTTACCATATAGAAATGATTATGAATTTTCAAATCTTTATTTATACTATTTTAAAAAGATAATTGAAAAGGGTTTAAAAAAGACAGAGATTGAAGCTTTATTTGTATTCTTTAAAGATAGATTCCATTATTTTGAAAAGATCGTTCAAACCGAAGAATTTTTATCAATGATGACCGAATTTTTAAAATATGAAAGAAAAAGTGGTGAAAAATTATTATTAGATTATTATAATAATCCATTTAAAAATACAATGATCGAACTATTTAAATTTCATATGATAGATGAAAGTTCAATCTCTAAAATATTTAGAATTATTCTATCATTTGGTGATTTAAAAACATTTGATTTTGTATTTGATCTTTATAAAAATAATCAAGAAATTTTATTAAAATTAAATAATAGTTTAACCTCAAACAATCAAAATCAAAATCACTCATCAAAAAAAAATTCAACATATCTATTAAATTCAAATAAAAGTAATAACGATAATAATAATAATAATAATAATAATAATAATAATAATAATAATAATATTAATATTAATATTAATGAAGATAGTGACAATCAATTAAATTTAAATAATATAAATTTATTAAAAGTTTCAAGTGGTTTAAACCTTTATTTAGTTCATAGAGCAATTTTAAATGATGAATATAATAATATAATTAAATTATTGGAAAATGGTATAAAGAGAGATGATATTAATGTTGTAAATTGTTTTCAAATAATACTGGAAACTTGTTTAAAGAAAAGAATACCAGCAGAAAGATATTTAACCTTTTTATTTAAAAAAGAATACTCTTATCAAATGTATAGAGTTTGTTCACTACTTTTATTTTATAATCAAATTAAAGGTAAGAAAACAATTTTCAAATCATTGTTTCACTTTTTAAATCAATGGACAGATGGATCTGTTAGAAAAGAAATTTTATCATCAATGGTACCTGTTTGTTTATCAATGGGAAGATATGAATTGGCATTAGATTGGTATCAACAAGCCGTACAATATTATAGATATCCACCTACCCATCTAATATATTCATTTATTTATTATCATTCAAACATTGATCATCGTGAATTTATTGCTCGTTTTTGGATTAGTAAATTAAATATTTCATTGGATCCAACTAATTTTTCTACAAGTAATAATGATAATAACAACAACAACAGCAGCATTATAGATGAAGAATATTTAAACAAATTAAAGGTGGATTTCTTTTCATTGGAAAGATATAAAGAATTTTCATCATCGATTGATGTATCATTACAACCACATAATGTATTATTTAAAACTCAATATCCCAATCAATTTCCACCGTCAAAGAATCATGGTGATAAATCACCTTCATCCTATCACTTTGATTACGAACAATTACCAGAAGATCCAACTGACCCATCATCATCAATAGATGAAATTATTTGTCAAGAAGTAGTATTACCAAACCGAAAGTACTCTATAGAGTTAAAAACCGATAGATACTTGGCCTCATTGATAGTGAAATACAAGACAATACCATGTCCTGAACTTATCAAAAATCATATCATTGATAATTACTTTAAAACCGATAAAATGATTCCCAACGATCTATTGATTCAAGCAGTACATCGTGTGAGAAAGAACGTTAAAGTTTATTTTCAACTATTAGATGCAGCACCAAGTTATTTTAGCTCTCTATTGTTTGATATATCATTGTACAGTCATTACATTTCCAAAGATTTCGATCAGTTGATGCGACTTTTATCGAAACAAGATTTGGATATCATTAAATCACCAAAGACTCAACTATTTGTAGCACGTGCACTAGTTTGTAATAATTCAGCCCATAAAACTGCAATGGAAGTAGGTACTAGAATGTTGAAAACCATGTTTAAAAAAGGTATTAGTTTAGATGATCTTGGAGATATATTAGGTCATATGGGTAGATTTAATGGATACACCATACCAGAGGAAATCTATGAACATCTATTGCAAAAATCAAAATTTAAAAGAATTACATCCTATCACATTCATCAATTGATTAAGCATGGTGAAGTTGAAGAATCATTGGAATTCTTTAACGAATGTCCAAAAGAATTGTTGGATATTGATTGCAATAAATTAATGTTGGAATTTGTATACCCACAAGTTTATCCACTAAATGATCTTTCAAACATTCATCAATGGTATAATATTTTACGTGATAATCCAAGTGAAGAAGTTCGTTCAAAATTATGTTTTTTTGATAGTTTTTTCAAAAGTTTAAGTGATTGTAATAATGGTAAATTCGTACTCGACATGGTTTTAAAAGATAAAGGTATTTTATCAAATATAAACCAAAAAACTTTATTAATTCCATTATCACAATTATTTAATCAATCATCATCAACTGATCAAATTTCAAATTCAAAATTATTAATTGAATTATTTAAATGTGCCAGACCGTTTGATTCGTACCATGATGATATAATATCATTGATAAGAAAAGCAAATAATTTTGTTAATGATCCAGAGATTACCAAATTTTTAAACTCTCATACACCTGCTAAAGTATCATACAATTTAAAACCATCAACATTTACACTCTCTCAGGAATCAATAGATTTCATTCAAAAAAATTATATTGATCAAACAATAATTTAAATATATCAACAAATTAATTAAATTAAATTAAATATGACTTTATTTTGAAATTTTGTGTGATAATAATAATATATGACGAGGCGTGACAGTTTTTTTATTTTTAATTTTTAATTTTTTTTGAGATATTTCTAAAAAAAAATTAGAAAGCTTTCAAAGAATTCTTTAAAATTCAATTTAAATTGGACTTTAAGCTTAAATAAACTTTAAATCATTTGAGCATTTATGTTTATTGGTTAGATCAAAATTAAATAAAATTGATGCATATAACCCCTCCCCCTTTTTGTGAATTTATAATTTTTTTTTTTTTTTTTAATTAAATTAAAAATTAAAAAAATTAAAAAATAAAAAAAATAAAAAAAATAAAAACAAAAACTTAAAATTTTTTTTTTGTTTTTGTTATTATAAAAAAAATTATCAAGTTGTATGCTTAATTTTAAACCAATTCCTCTATAGTTTTAAATTATATATAATTAGTGTTTTGTATATAAAAAGAAATATTTAAGAAAGAAAAATAAAATAATATTAATTAAGTGATATAAAAAAAAAAGAAAAAGAAAAAAAAAAGAAAAGAGAAAAGAAAAGAAAATAATAAAAAATTTAAAAAAAATTTAAAAAAAATTTAAAAAAAAAAAAATGGGTATATTCTTACATTTATTAGAATATGAAGATGCTTCACAACCACCAATCCCATCGATATCCTTATTCGATGCAATGTATGCAAATGAAGCAATGAAAAATAATTCAAACATCACCAAAACATTAAAATCAATTCTATCATCATTAACAGTTGCCATCAAAAATCTTAGTGAGATCATAGTTGAAAATGAGAATAGTATTAAAAATGGTGGTATTTTCAAGAATGTTGAATATAATCCTTATTTTAATAGTGAATATATTGATGAAATGTTTAAAACCAAAGAGTCAATAATTAAAATAAATGATAATAATAATGTTAATATTTATGATTTAAAAGCAAATGGCCCCATCTCATTTACTGGCCTTTCTTACGGAGATTATCTCCCCAATGAAGCCAATCATATCAATATTGGCGAATTATTACAAATCTCAAATGCAAAAACCAATCTTTTACAAGGCAAAAGAGCATCAATAATGAAGCAAATTGCAGAGAACCAATCTTTTAGAGATGATCTATCCAAGCAAATTGATGAATCAATAAATTCTGATATTTTGGAATGTCAAAAAATAGAGGAATTAATTAAAAAGGAATCAATAGATCTGGAAAAAAAAATATCCGCAATACCGGTTGAAATTAAAAAAAAATCAATTTTAACTTCAATGTCAAGGGATGCCGGATTGTTAAAGATTTTACAATCCCCTTCTCATATTTTTCAAGAACAACGGGAAACTTTTGAAATTATGGTAATTCATGAAGATGCTGCAATCTTGGAATTTGATTTTCAAGACGTTCAGGTTTTTCCAAGTCCATCTACATGGTCATTTAAAACCAAAGTAAATAAAGTTTATACCAATCCCAATGGTAATAGTAAAGTATTTTCATTGGAAATTATTCAAACCAATACTAAGCAACAACATCAATATGAACTACAACATCAACAATTGCAGCTACAAAAATATGGAACGCAACAAGATAATGAATTTCCAATAACTTTAGTGTTTACATGTAAAATCAGAGGTACAGAATTAGAGAGTAATTTAATCTCCAAACCAATTCCATATATGTTTCCAACTATCACCACACCCATTGAATATCCAACAAAAACCACCACCACCACCACAATTAGCATGGATAGTGGTACAAAAAACATTGGTAGTTACAAAAATAGCACCGTTGACAATGACAACAAAAATGGTGATTTAATTGATTTACAAATAACTGATGACTATAGCCAATATATGTTTGGTGCCCAAGAGTTCCATGATTCAAAATTAAAGGTATTACAAAAAAAAAAGCTAGTTAAAAAAGCAATAATACAAGCAATTTCATATCCACCTGATATTAGAACTGGTGCAAAGAATGCCATTAACTATACCAAAATTGATTCCAATGATAATTCTGTTTACCACGGGTCCATTGGAGCCAATAAGCCAAATTTCCTTTTTGGTTATTTTAAGAATGGTGGCGAAGTTTTATCATTAGCTCCAACTGAAAGTGGACCAGCAGTTTCATTCGCACCAGCTGAAACATATGGTATACCAGATGGTTCTAAAGCCACTGCATTCAACCCAGGTAATCCAAATCCAAGAAACAAACAAGGTCAAACACCAATTCATCTTGCAACTCACTATAAAATCAGCTATGATTTTCTTAGAACCATTTTAAGTAAAAGAGGAAACCCATTTTTAAAAGATATTTTCGGTCAAACTTGTTTCCATTTGGCAGTTGAAAGGAAACATTATAAAATGGTTTTAGAAATTCTAATGGCTTACCCAAGTCTAATTTATAAACAAAACAATCATGGTCTTTATCCATCACACTTTGCTGCAATGGATGACACATGTCAAATGTTGGACATTTTCATTGCTCATCAATTAGATTTAATTAGAATTAATAATAATACTCATCATCTTCAACATTCGCCAAGGTTTATCTCCACTTTATGCAATAAACAAATTCAAAAGGAACCACTGCAACTACAAACACATCCACAACAACAACAACAACGACAATCACCACAACAACAATCACCTAGACCACTGCAAGATCAACAAAAAGATCAAAAACTACATCATACACAACAAAAACAGAAACAGAAACAAAAACCATTAGAATTTAATGAAAAATATGCACCTAATATTTTCTCATTTGTAGATTCATCTGGTTTAACACCATTGCATTGGGCAGCATCATTGGGCTTGACCAATTCTTGTAGAAAATTAATTGAATTTAGTAATGTTAACCAACGTGATTACGAAGGTGAAACCCCAATTTTCAAAGCAATTAGATCTTCAAATCCTTCCACCTTTCATTTCTTTTACTCCTTACCGCTTGTTGATAAATCAATTATGAATTATAATGGTATGACCCTTGATAATTTACTAAAATTCAGAAATATCCCAAAAAAAGATTCAGAAATTTCTTTTTAAATCTTTTTTTATTACAACTTTTTTGTCCAATAGTTTCTTCATTTTATCTTTTATTCCACCACAAATTATTTTTTCAAAAAAGTATATTTTAATAAAATTCATATTAGTTTCAGCCATATAATTTTTTTGTTTATTTTTCAGAAATATCCCATATTTTATTTTTATTTCTTATTCCAGGGTAATATATCCTTTAAACTTGATAAAAAGGAACAAAATATATCCGTTATTTCACACGCTAAACCGAAAAAACCATGGTTGTGCCTTTATTTAAAAATTTTAAAAAAATAAAAAAAAATAAAAAAAATAAAAAACTCTCAAATTATTGGGTGGAAGGATTTACCCAAAGAAAGCTTAATAGAAAAATCATTTGAAAAAATTTCCCAAATTTTAAAGGAGATGTATAATATTGTAATATTATAAAGGGCGGTATTCATACTCAAATAAACACACATAAATTATGCATAATGTAAAATGTATAATTTAAATATAAAAACCAATAACAAACAAAAAAATGCTTATTTTATTGTTTGATTATTATTTTTATTTATTTATCATTTATTTTTTTATTTTTTTATTTTTTTCTTAAATAGAAATATGTAATTAAATTTTAAATAACTATTATGTTAAATATAAATTAAAATAATTTTATATTATCATTATGATCATAATGTGTTATTAATAAACTTTTAATATATTGCTCATAATAGTTATTTGATTTAATATGTGAGCGAATTTTTAGGATTTTTGTTTTGAAAAAAAAAAAAAAATGAAAAAATTTTAAAAAAAACATTTTTTTGAGTTTTTGATTTAAATTTGATTTTTTTTAATTTTTTTTAATTTTCCACGCTTGGAAGCAGTTTTTCTTATTTTTTTTTTTGTTTTTTTTTTTTTTTTTTTTTTTTTTTTTTTTTTTTTTTGTGGATTTTTTAAAAAAATATAAATAATATAAATAAAA
>JACAFZ010032286.1:0-17587 GCA_015252675.1 Dictyostelium gargantuum | reverse complement strand
TTTTTTTTTTTTTTTTTTTTTTTTTTTTTTTTTTTTTTTTTTTTTTTTTTTTTTTTTTTTTTTTTTTTTTTTTTTTTTTTTTTTTTTTTTTTTTCTTCTATGTTTTATTATATGTTTTTATTATTATTATTATTATTATTATTATTATTATATATATAAAAAAAGTTGTAAAACGATGCTAGGAAATGCCTGTATCAGCGTAATAGCCTGCGAGTGTAAAATTAAAAGAGATGGCCCTTCTATTATTTGTACCCCAATGCATAAAAGAATAGTTTAAACAAATGGGGATTCTGGTGTTTGAAGAATCCACGAGGGAGTTTTATATATCTATGATATTATTTGTTGGAACTACTTCCACCACCTATTATTAACACCAATTTACTAGTAGTTATTAATTGATGGGATACTAATAGTTGTTTTAATTTACTATTATTATGTACGATTGTTGTGGGTGAGTATGTTTTTGTTCTAATCTTCTTGCTTTCTGTTTATTTTATTTTTTTTTATAGAAAGTAAAAAAATTATTTTGTGTGGTATGTATAAATTTTATATTTATTTGTTGCAAATAAGTGTGTGGTTAAGGAATATGCGAAATAGAAAAAAAAAAAAAAAAAAAATTTATAGAAAAAAATGAAAAAAAAAAAAAAAAAAAAATAAAAAAAAAAATAAAAAAAAAATAAAAAAAAAATAAAAAAAAAAAATAAAAAAAAAAAATTATAGTTAAATATAAAAATTTATAGTAGTTTTATGTTTTTATAATATTTTTATTACCCTGACGAATATAAACCATTATTATTATTATTATTATTATTATTATTATTTTGATAAATTGTTGAATATCCACTAGATCCATTATTATTAATAAAACTTGTTTGTGTTTCCATCCTTGTATTTCCAAATAATTTTTTAATTTTTTTTTTATTCTTTTACTATAATAATAATAACGACAACTATAACTACAATCAAATAATTATGATCGTATAAAATATAAAATAAATGAAAAAAAAAAAAAAATTGATATGTGTTTTTTTTTTTTTTTTTATTTTTTTTATTTTTTTTTTTTTTTTTTTTTTTTAATTTTATAAAATATTTACATCTAAAGTAATTCCTTCTGATGTTGTGATATTGAAAGCTGTTAAAGGTGGATGATGAGTAACTTGTTCACCAACAAATTGAGCGGTCGATGTTGATTGGCCATCATATGATGGATATTTGACAAAACATTTATGTACTTCACCTAACAATGCATTATATGGTTTTTTTTGGAACTATTTATTGATTAATTGGTTGGTTGGTGAAGGTAGTATTATTATTATTTATTATTTATTATTATTATTATTATTATTATTATTATTATTATTATTATTATTATTATTATTATTATTATTATTGTTATTATTATTATTATTATTATTATTAATTGTTATTAAAATGGTGTGACAGAAAATAATTATTGTTAGGTTAGATTTATAAAAAAAAAAATTTAGATTTTTTATTTTTTTTTGGGTATAAAATGTAATGATGAAAAGGTAGTAACTTACATTTCCGTCCCTTACACAAGAGAAAAAGTATTGAATAATAATTGCCATTCTTTTCAATGGATCTTCTTCGTGTTGAGCTGAGATTAAAAGATGTATATATTTAAGATGTCTTGATGCTGCTAATTCTAAAATTGAATATGGCATCAAAAAGATTGATGGCATGCTCACTCTTTTAAAACAAAAAAAATATAAAAAAATTAAAAAAAATAAAGTTAGTTTAAAATAAAAATAAAAAGAGAATGGAGGAGGGATGATGTAATTATTCACTTACTTGGTTAATTCTTGACCAATTGATAATTGAGAAATAAAACTTTTTACTACTCCAAAAATTGAAATTTCACGTGTCTCCCACTCACCGTGTTGGTCGGCGTAGGATACTAAACTCGGATCGGCTTCCATTTATATATGTATATGTGTATATGTATGTATTTATATATCGATTACAACAAATTTGATTTTTTAAAATATTTTTTTGATGGCGGTGCGAGCTCTATATAAAATGTTGTTCACCTAAAAAAAATTCGGTTGTGTTTTTTTTTTTTTTTTTTTTAAATATTTTAAATTATTTCAAAAATAACAAAAAAAAAAAAAAAAAATTGGGTTGTTGGTGTCAATATTTATATTTTTTTTTTTTATTATTTTTTTTTTTTTTTTTAATATTTTTTTTTTTTTTTTTTTATTTTTTTTTTTTTTTATTTTTTTTTTTTTAAAAAAAAAAAAAACCAGATAACGACAATTGTTGTGCAAATTTGGGTAGCAATTCAGTTATTTAATTAAAAATAATAATTTATTTTTACATATAAAAGAAAAATGTGAAACCAACAAACCAACAATAAAATAAACAAAAATAAAATAAAAATATTAAAAACTCACAATAATTGTGTCTATTCTTACTATTATTATTTAGAAATAAATGAACTATTTTAATATTACTATATTACTATAATATTATAACAAATAAATAATATTACTTTTTAAAATATTTTTTAATTATTATTCAATGTTTATAGTTTTAATATGTGAGGGAGATTTAAAATTTTTTTGTTCTTTACAACTTTTTGGTATTGTTATTGTGTGAACTGATACAGGAATAACTGATAGCATTGTAATTACATAATCAGTAAATAATTCATTGGTAAATTTTAAATGAGTTAATGATGATGGGAATATATCATGTTGATTAATTGGATTATCAAATTCTGAAAAAGTTCTCAATGTTAATGTTTCTATTGTATTTGGTAAACAACCTGGCGAAAATCTATTTCTATTTTCAATTCCATCAGCCTCTCCTTCTTCTAAATCTATTGAATCATCATAAAATGATAAATCAAGGGTTTTTACACCATATGGAATTATATCTTTTTCTATATTAAAGAAAATATCATCCAATGATAAATCTGTTACACTTGGTGGTATTGAATTTGGTTCAATAATTGTTCTGTTTAGATAAGAGATTGTTAATTTTTTCAATGATTTGCTGCAGTATTTTGATAATGTGTTTGGTGTTAATCTTTCTGCACTTAATCTAAATTTTAATGTTTGTAAATTAATTAATGGTGATAAAATTTTAAATTTTTCAATTGATTCTTCTACTGTAATATTGGTTAAATTGTTATGACCGAGATTAAAAAATGTTAGACTTGTCAAACTTTTAGGTAAATCATTTTCAAGTAATCGGTGGCCATCATTATCGAATGAAAAAGGTAAAATCAATTCTTGAATTGTATTTGGAAGAATAATTGACCCTCTTTCACCTGAAATATTCGGACATTGTATAAATGAAATCGATTTAATATTTGAAGGTATTTTGAATGGATGATCATTATATCCACCTTTATATATAACATCTTTAACATTTGATATAATTACATTTTTAATTGTATGAATAGTTGATGGGAATTCTGAAAATGGTGTTGAATTTAGTTGATATATTTCTTTTTTTTTAGAATGAAAATATTGTAAAACTTCAACACCATTTGGTATAGCATTACCTGGTGTTGAAAATATATTTATATTATCTAATATTAATTCTTTTAAAAATTGATTTTCTGGTAAATCACCTTTGCTTATTAAATCATTTCCTTTATAAATCAATTTTTCAATAAATTCCTTTTCTTGGTATTCTTGTAACGATTTTAATGTTTTCAGTTCAACAACTTTATTTTTACTCAACAATCTTGAAAAATTTAAAATTGATCTTGATAATACAACATTACTCCATACACTTTTAAATAATGAATTCCATTTCTCCTCACTGTAATTATTCATATTATCAGGCATTTTAAAAATTTTAGTTTTAATCTTTTGTTTTGAATTAATTACAAAAATGAAAAAAAAAAAAAAAAAATTCATTTCATTTATTCAGACCGTGAAAATATCAGGTCAATTCTGAACAACGTTTCAAAAATTTTAAAAAACATCATTCTCAATATTTTAACAAAAAAAATAAAATGTTTTTTTTTTTTTTTAAATTTTTTTTTTTTTTTCAATGATATTAATGTTACTTTATTAAATTAATACAGGTGTTATAATAATTTAAATATTTTTTGATACAAGGTTCTTAGAGTTTTACACTAACATCAGCATGAACAAATAATAATGGTGAGAGATCAACAATAGCACAAATATCAAGATCTAATAATTGACTTGAATTTGATCCAAATTTAGAGGTGGTAGAGGTACCTGCAATTTGACTTTTTTGGGTTGATGAACTTCCAGTGATTGATTGTAATGATTCTATAAAATTAAATTTTATAATTAAATTAGTATTTATTAATAATATTAGTACTTTTTTATAAATATTTTTTTTTTTTTTTAAGATAATATGATATTTACTGAATAACATTTTTAATGATACAGTAGTTGTTTATTTGATGATTTGATTGGATGATTAATTAAAAAAAATAATAATTTTATTTATACTATTTTTTTATGCTCTTAAAAAAATTTAAAAAAATAATAATTTTTACACAAAAACAACCCAAATATCTTTAATCATTTTTCAAACAAATCGAGGGGTGGTGTATTTTAAAAGTGGTTAATTATATTTTTTTAATTTTTAGATAAATAAACACACAACACTATTTTATTTTATTTTTTTTAAAATTTGTACATAAAACATAATACATATAATTAATTTAATAAATATATAAATTAATCTATTAAATATTAATAGATAAAATAAATAATTTTTATTTGAAAAACCACACGTGTGTACCTGGTAAACTTTGTAAATATATATTAAATACCTTTTAAATAAAATAGAGTTTAAAAAAAAAAAAAACTGATTTTTATTTTTTAAAGATTTAAAAGATTATTTGTGTAATTTGTGTGAATATGTTTAAATCAACAACACTTTTAATTCTAAATTTAGATAACAAGGAAACTTTTATTTATTATTACTTATTTTTTTTTTAATTAATACAGATTTACATATTGGTGTAATTTAGTTTATTTTGCATTTGTAATTTTGAAAACATATACAAATGGTGGATAATCAGCAGGTGCGCCAAATGGAAGTGTTAATTTAAGACCTGGTGTATTTTTTGTGTCTGGTAACACGACTTTAATTGGTTGTTTAACTTTGAAACCTAATAATTCAACTTGAGTATTTTTATTACCAATTGGTGCATCTAAATTAAGAGTACCAGTTTCTGGGAAATTAAAGCTCATCGCATAAATGGCACCAGTGGTTGTATTTGTGGTATACCAAATTTGATCAGTTTGATTTTGAACTCTCCATGGTGAACTACCATAAACACCTTCACCATTTATATCTAACCAATAACCGATATCATATAAACGATCTTGCATATTATCTGGGATAACACCATCACCATTTGGACCTACATCTAATAAGAAATTACCACCACAAGCAATTGTTTCGACAAATTCTTGAATTAATACAGTAGAGTTTGTATAAAATTTAGCAGGTTCATTTTCATTGTAACCATATGAATAACCAATGGTTTCACAATTTTCCCATTTATGTGGTACAAGGTAACCAGGGTTCCAATGATCATTTCCAGTGTAGAAACCACCATCAACACCACGACATTCACTACCCCATCTATCATTTACAACCACCTCATCTTTAACTGAACTATTTGAATATAACCAACTTAAGAAATCGGTAGATTTCCAATAATTTGATAGTTGCTAATTTTTTTATAAAAAAATAAACTTATTAGAATAATGAAAATGTGGTTAATGAATTAAATACTACTTACTTCCCATTCGCCATCAGCCCATATTATATGTGGTTCATATGTATTTACAATGTCCATTAATTGTGGCATCAAAATATCTTGAATATATACATCTTGAGTTGGTGGACTACCAGATTTACAATCAGCTAAATATAATGGATTATACCATTCAAATAAAGAATGATATAAACCCATATGTAAACCTAATTTTTTAACGGATTTAGACAATTCACCAACAATATCAATACCTGGACCATTTTGTACTGAATTCCAATTCCATGATTGAGAACTATTCCACATAGTATAACCTTCATGATGTTTTGATGTTAATACAACATATTTAGCACCTGATTTTTCAATAATTGACGCCCATTGATCTGCATTAAAATCTTTTTATTTTTATATTTATTATTAATATCATTATTATTAATAAAAAAATATATATAATTTATAATAAATACCTCTACAAGTAAACATTGGAGTAAAATCTTCATATTGAAAGTTTTCACCATAATGTTCATCTTGCCATGCCTTTGTCGAGCCATTATCATGTAATAAATTCCACCAATACCATTCAGCATAACCGTATTTAGATGGAGAATAAGCAGGAACACTATATAAACCAAAATGAATAAAAATGCCAAATTTAACATCGTCATACTAAATTTAATAATATATATTATTAATTAATACCTCATATTTAATTTTTTTTTTATTATTTTAAAAACTTGTTTTTAAATGTTAATATTAATATATACCCATTTTGGATTTGGTCTACTATTTAAATCTGTCCAATTTGGTAAATATTGTTTAGATTCATTATATTTAATAAATATAGATATTAATAATAAAAAAATAATTCTTTTTAAAAATTTCATTTTATATTTATTGTTTTTTTTTTTTTTAAATTAAAAAAAAAAAAAAAAAAAAAAAAAAAAAAAAATTTTAAAAAAAAATATTATAATTTTTTTTCTTTTTTTTTTTTTTTTTTGTATTTTTTTTTATATTTTTTTTATTTAAATACACACACGTAAATATTTGATCAAATTTTTCTTTTTTTCTTATTTTCTTTTTTTTTTTTAATTTTTAAATTTTTAAAAAAAAACAATTGAAAATTTCATAGTTTTTGATTTTTTTTTTTTTTTAATTATTTAAAGTTGTTAATATTAATTAATTTTTAAAAAAAATAAAAAATGTTTAGACAAATTGTTAATAAATCAAGCAAGATTGCAATTAGAAATTATTCAACCTCAATTGGTAAAGATATTAAATTTGGTGCTGAATGTCGTGCATTAATGTTACGTGGTGCTGATCAATTAGCAAATGCTGTTGAAGTTACATTGGGTCCAAAAGGTAGAAATGTTATCCTTGATCAACCATTTGGTGAACCAAAAATTACTAAAGATGGTGTAACTGTTGCAAAACATATTGAATTTGCTGATCGTCATATTAATTTAGGTGCTCAATTAGTTAAAGGTGTTGCTTCAAGGTAAGTTTGGTTGATAAATTGGTATTATGGCTTAAAAAAACTTTTTCTTTTTTTTTATTATTGATTGGTATTGAGTGTGTGTGTGTGTGTGTGTGTGTGTGTGTGTGTGTGTGGTAATTGATTATGAATTGATTGATTGTTGGTTAGTTGCTTAATTGACTGATTGATTGAGGGAATTTGAATAGTATATAAAAAAAAAAAAATCCCTCCCTCACATGTACTTGATATCAATAAATGGAAAAAAAAAAAAAAAACTCAAATGATACTAATACAAAAAAAATAAATTAAAATAATCAATAATTTATAGCCAAAATGATAAAAGTGGTGATGGTACAACCACAGCAACAATTTTAACAAGAGCAATTTTTGCAGAAGGTTGTAAAGCAGTTGCAGCAGGTATGAACCCAATGGATCTTTGGAGAGGTATCAATTTTGCAGTTGAAAAAGTTGTTGAAGAACTTAAAAATATTTCCCGTCCAATTTCATCAACTGAAGAGATTTCACAAGTTGCTACCATCTCTGCCAACGGTGATAAAGTTGTTGGTAATCTCATCGCAAGTGCTATGGAAAGAATTGGTAAAGAAGGTGTCATCACAATTCAAGATGGTAAAACTTTAAAGGATGAATTAGAAATTATTGAAGGTATGAAATTTGCTCAAGGTTTTATTTCTCGTTATTTTATTACTGATGCAAAAGAACAAAAATGTGTAGGTATCATCATTATTAAAAATAATCAAGATTGAAAAAAAAAAAAAAAAAAAAAAAAAAAAAGTGAAATCACATGTGATTGATGTTGATATTGATGACGATATTAATAATTATCAAAATATTAATTTAATTATAATTTAGGAATTTGATGATCCATTAATTTTAGTTGTTGATGGTAAAATTTCAAATGTTCAACAATTAGTACCAGTTTTAGAAGCTGTTCATTCTAAACATAGAAAATTAGTTATTATTGCAGAGAATATTGAAGGTGAAGCATTGACAGCATTGATTTTCAATAAATTAAGAGGTGTTCAAATTTGTGCAATTAAAGCACCAGGTTTTGGTGATTTTAGAAAAGTTCAATTACAAGATATTGCAGTTATCACTGGTGCTCAAGTTATTAGTGAAGAATTGGGTACCAAACTTGAAGATGTTGATATCAGTATGTTGGGTAGTGCCAAAAAGATTTCAGTCACCAGTGATGATACCATCATTTTAGATGGTGCTGGTGAAAAATCTGCAATTCATGAACGTGTTGAACTCATTCGTGAAACTATTGCTCGTACCACTAGCGATTACGAAAGAAAGAGTCTTGAAGAACGTTTAGCTAAAATTTCAGGTGGTGTTGCAGTCATTCGTGTTGGTGGTGCTTCTGAAGTTGAAGTCGGTGAAAAGAAAGATCGTATTGTCGACGCATTAAATGCCACTAAAGCCGCCGTTCAAGAAGGAATTGTTCCAGGTGGTGGCACAGCTCTTTTATACAGCTCTTTAGTCCTCAAAAAAATAAAGATGGATAATTTCGATCAAACCATCGGTGTTAAAATCGTTAGAGACGCTCTTTTGATCCCATGTAAAACTATTGCCAACAATGCTGGTGTCGAAGGTTCAGTTGTCATTGGTCGTCTTTTATCTAAACGTGATTTTGAATATGGTTACAACGCTCAAAAAGGTGTTTACGAAAATATGATTCAAGCTGGTATCATTGATCCAACCAAAGTCGTTAGAACTGCTTTAATCGATGCCGCCTCTGTCGCTAGTTTAATGACCACCACCGAAGCAATGGTTGTTGAAATTAAAAAAGATTCTCCAACCTCCCAAATGCAACCACCAATGGATTATTAAATACAGCAAATAAAAAATAGTAAATATATAAAAAAAAAAAATTAAATTAAAAAATTAAAAATCAAATTTTATATTTGTCTTTGGTTAACGCAATCAATCAAGATATTTTTTTCCGAAACCTCTTATTTTTTTTATTTTTTTTTTCTAAATTATTTTTTATACACCAACCACATAACCATTGTAAAAAAATGAACCGATCAATAATTAAATTAATTAAAGATGATTATGATCATAGTGAATTAACAAAAGTTTTTAATGATTCATTCTCAGATTATGTTCACCCTTTAGTTGTAACAGAACAATCATTATCACAAAAAATATGTGGTGATGATATATCAATGGAATATTCAATTGGTTTATTCAATAAAGACACAAATTCATTGGAGGGATTCATGTTACATGCATCAGATAATCATGAAAAACCAACTCAATTATACAATTCTGCAACAGGAGTTAAACCAAATTTTAGAGGTAAATCAGTTGAAAGAATGTATAAATCTATGATTCCATTTTATATTGAAAAAGGTATTAAAAGTATAGTACTGGAGGTTGTTTCAATAAATGAAAGAGCGGTTAAAGTTTATGAAAGATGTGGTTTTATTTATCAACGTGTTTTTAATTTATATAAAGGTGAAGTAAATAAAGATAACCTAACATCATTAATTTCAACATCAACAACATCAAGTGACATTAAATATAGTAAGGTTTTAGATTTTAGTCAAGAATTAATAGAAATAATGAATTTTTATAATAAAGATGGTGCTAATAAAACATTTACTGAAGAAAGAATGAAACCATCATGGTCAAATTCAATTTTAGCATGTAAAAGAGAATTTAATATTGGTATAAATAAAATTTGGATTGCAACAACCTTTGATCAAGAAAATGGGAAGGAAATTATTGTTGGTTATATTTCAGTTTATTCTACAAGTTTTAGAATTAGACAAATTTATGTATTACCAAAATATAGAAAACAAAACATTGCTACAAATTTAATTTTACAAATGTCAAATGATTTCGATTCAAATATTTGTTTTAATTTTGGTATAGATTCAAAATTTGAAAACTTAATAAACTTTTTTACAAAAAGACTTGGTTTTAAATATTTTATTGCATGTAATGAAATGTTATTAGATCCAATTAAAAACTTTTAAATATTAATAAATTATAGAAAAATAATAATAATAATAAACATTGGTTTAGCCTTTTTTCAACAAACATTTATAATAGTAGCTCATTATAATAAATAATAAATAGTAATAATTGTAATTTTTTTTTTTAAAAAAAAGGGGATTGATAATTTATTTAATTAATTAAAAAATTATTATTTTTTCCAACATTTTTATTTGTTGATATTGGACATGCATGTCTTGATGCAATATAAAATTTCGAACTACAATTTGGATAACCACCACTTTGAGCATAAACAAAAAATTCATAATTTTGGTTACATACAAATACGTATTGACTAGATAAGGGAGTTGGTACTCCATTATCAGAACATATTGGCATTGTTGTATTATAGAAAAGATAGATACCTTGTTGATCTTGGTAATTATAAATTTCATATTCTCCATGATTCGAAAACCCTGTAATCATCCAAGCATCATTCAAAATAAAGCTACATGATTGTATCTCGCCTACAGTATTAAAATTTAAAGAGTTACAGTATGAATTTGTTGTACAAACACTAAAAATATAATGCTAATAGTAATTATTATTATTAATAAAGAAAATCTTTTAAAACAAGATGGGCAAAAAAAGTAATGGGATACTTACATTGTCATCTTGATCGATGTACTCATAACCAACTTCATTTTTTATAGGTGACAAATCAATAACACTATTACCTAAATCAAATATACAAGTATCCATTGATGATGGGGATGGTGTTGGGGATGGTGTTGAGGTTGGTGTTGGTGTATGAGTTGGAATATTACTACCACAACTATAAGAACTTTCAATATAAAATGCATATGTACATTCATTTTGTATATTGAAATTTGCAATATAAAAGGTGAGACTTGGATTACAAATCATTTCGATAATCATCACCTTTTTACCTTTACCTTGGTTACAATATAAATACGAACCAGAGTCATAAGTTAAACTTAATCCTTGGTTTGTAAATTCAAAAGTACCACTATTATTAAAGGCAATAATATATTCATTTGGTGATTTATGGTCACACGATTGAACATTTTCATTAAATAGGTTTGAACAATATTGATTGGATCCACATAAATTGAAATAAAAGAGTGATTGGGTAAAGTTATCGTAATATGTATATCCATTATAATTTGATCTTTTTTGAAATTAAAGATTTGTTAATATAACTATAGGTATTTGGATGAATAACTATAAAGATTAGATATAAAACTACTTACGATATCAATGGCGATAAATCTATAGAATCACTGCCAGAATTGAAAATACAAGAATCAGGTATTTGATTTGATGGAGTTGGTGATGGTGTTGGTGATAGTGTTGGTGATGGTGATGGAGTTGGTGTTGGGGATGGAGTTGGGGATGGAGTTGGTGGTGGAGTTGGTGATGGTGTTGGTGATGGTGTTGGTGATGGTGATGGTGTTGGTGGAGGTGTTGGTGATGGAGTTTCAGTTGGCGGTTGAGTAGGAGTAATTATACAAGCCAAACCTAAAAAAAACAATTAATATTAATATAAAATAACTATTGAATAATAAAATCAAATCAACATACTTGAATGAATTACATAATCATAACTACAACTTGGACTAATAGAAAAGTCGGTAACTGAATAAGAGGTTGATGGATCACAAACAAAATTAAAAGTAGTGCTACGATTATAATTATCATTACAACCATCATTAGTAGAGGAGTTGTACCAAAGTACCATACCTGAACCATCCTCATTAATTGAATAACTACCATCAGCTGTGGATCCAATTTCATAATGGAAAAAACATGATAAATCTTCACTATAATCATTTTCATGATGGTGGTAATGATGGTGACTGACTTCACATGATTGTACACCCGTGTGACCGAAATACTTGTCACATAACAATGAATCATGACAAAAAGAAAAATAATACTTTTTTTTAAAAAAAAAAAAACAAATTTAGGTTGGTAATTATTTTTTTTTAATAATTTTAAAAAAGTTAAAAATACCTACCATACTTTCTTCATATATATAGTGATACATATTTTGACTATTTTTTTATTTTATTTTTTTATTTACATGTTAGTATAATATAAAAAAATAATAAAATAAAAAATTAAAGTCCCAAAAGAATTACGTACAGTAATAATGGAGAAAGGTTAATATATGAACTACTATTTGACAAAGGGAAAATACAAGTATTTAATGGATTATATGAATAATCATCGCCATCATCATAGCCATATGATAATGTGATAAATAAACATATAACAAATAATATAGATTTTTTCATTTTTTAATTTTATTTAACAATAAACAAAAAAAAAAACAATTTTAAAAAAAATTATTAAAAACTCTTGAAACTTTTGCAAAAAATGGGTTTAAAATATCAATGACGTCTTGCAAAATCAAAAAAAAAAATCTAGATTTTTCTTTAGCTCCACGCACACACCATTTTTTTTTTTTGTAGATATTTAAAAAAAAAATTCTTAAAAAGAGAAGCTGGGTTGTTAAAAACAAAAACACAATGCTCAAAGGAAATTGTGATATTTGCGTCAACAGAATATAATTTTTTTAAAAAACTAAGTCAATTTTTATAAAAAAAAACAATCATTAATTATTTTATTTTTAATTTTTAACATATGAGATGTAATACAATCCAAGTACCGACTTAAATGGCAAATAAATGCTTTTAAGCCAGTGTTTTACCATACATGTAAGACATTTTTCTTTGATACAGGAACGACGTTATTTTCAGGGAATCTAAAACGTATTTGGGTATCAATAAATTGTTCGAATTTTTATAATTTTCACTGTTGTCAACTAAGTACATACTATCCATATTATTTGCATTATGGGAAATTATTACAAAAAAAAAAACGTTAAAAAACTGAAAAAAAAAAAACGAATTTTAAATGGTTCCATGGAATGTCTTTTTTTTTTTGGTTAAATGAATAAATGTTTTAATTTAATTTTATCAATTTTAAAATAATTAAAGTAATAATCCTATTTTAAAGTTTTTTTTTTAGTCAGTTTTACAATCGTTTATTGTTTATTATTATTATTATTATTATTATTATTATTATTATTATTATTATTATTATTATTATTATTATTATTATTATTATTATTATTAGTTGTGGCAGAATTATGATTATTTGACCTTGACCAAACTTTAATTGTTTGGTCATCAGAAGCAGAACAAAAAATAAAAGGGTTACAAGGTGACCAACAAACAGTATTTACAGTGCCACTATGACGAGAAAGTGTTTCTAAAAGGATTCCACTTGATCTGTGCCAAATGTAAATGGTTGAATCTTCAGAACCACTTAATACAAATGCTTGATCTACACCACCGAAACAAGAACGAATTACAAAACGACCTTGTTTTTGGCCTCTATACTTTTGAACTATTATTTGTTTTTCTAAATCCCAAAGATGAATCTCTTGATTGGACGTATTTACCAATGAAAAGTTACAATCATTTGATAATTCCATAGAGGTGATTGCATCTGATTCTAAAAGTGTAATTTCTGGTGTTTTTTCGTTGTCCAAATCATAAATTCTTAATTTCTTTTCTTGACAAATAACAATTAACTGTTTACCATCTTTGTGTATTGATAAATCATTTACTCTAGCGCAAACCCATGATCTAATTGGTGTAATGTTGTTGGTTGAATTATTTACAGTATGATTGTTATTATTCGTATTGGTATTGATATTTTCAATTAAGTTTTCGATTGACCATAAATAAATATTTTTATCGTTACCGCCAGATACAAATTTCTTATTATCAGGATGCCAACCACAACAAGTGACAGCATCAGTATGTTTTGTAAATGATTTGATTAGTTGGCCATCAGCGGTATTCCATAATTTGACGGTGAAATCATTTGAAGCACTCAAAAGATATTTATCGTTTGGGCTCCATGACAAATAGGAGACCTCTTTTGTGTGACCCAATAATGTAAAGAGAGCTTTTGGTTCGGTTGGTTGATCCAAATAAATGGTGGACATATCCCAAATGATGATGGTTTTATCTTTAGAACATGAGGCCAATCTTTGACCATCATGAGAGAATGTGATAAACCAAATTTCATCGTGATGTTTATCTTTTAATGTGAATAAAACATCCAATGGCATATGACTTTTATCACAAGTATGATCTTTAAATAGATTTATAAATTGTTCGGATGTGTTGTGATAGAGACATTTTGACATTTGATATTGAATCGATTGTTTAATTAAATGCTCTAAACGATTTTCTGGTAACATTATATTTGGATTAACATATTTTCTAATTTCATTCAATAAATTTACTCTTGAAGATTTATTTTTAATTTGTTTTTTAGTATCATTTGAACCAATTGTCATTATTAATGATGTTAATACTTGTAATTTATTGGTATCCTTTGTATATGGCGTAATTTCCAATCTTAAACATTCCAATCCTTCTTTTATTTTATTATTTTCCAAATATTCTAAATATTTTTGACTATATATTAAAAATTTTACATTCTATTATTATTTTTATTATTGTATGTTTGTTTGTTAAATAATTATTTGTTAGTGAATAAAAAAGATTAATTGAATAAACTAATGAATGAATGTATGGGTTTGCAATAAATAACATACATTTGTATCAAATTCATTTAATTTTAAAAATGGTAATAATTGTTCAACCTTTTTCCACTCTCCTTTTATGACACTTTCAGAAAATTCATTAATTTCTTTTGATTGTAATGGTATACCACTATCTTTTTCTAAAAATTCTGCTGATTTTCTTATAATGTAATAATATTTATTCGAATAAATGTCTATTAGTATATGTATGTATGTAAATATATGTATATATAATATTTACTCATAACCTAAACTATTTAATGATTGTATTAATAATCTAACCAATTCATTTCTATTGAAAAATGGTTCACTGTGATTATGGTTATGATTGGTTAAACTATTGCTATTTTTTGATGCATCATCACTATCCTTTCCATTTTGAAGGTTATCTGGTGCAGATGATGATGACATATTTGATTTATTAACTCTTTGTTTTTTATGAGGTCTATCTGATATTGGATGATCAACAGTTTCTTGTTGTTCTTCCTCTATATCAATTTCGGTATTATTATTATTATTATTATTTACAAGTGTATTATTATTCAAATTTGAAATAGGTGTATCCACCACCCTATTCAAACTAGAGTTATTATTATTTTGATCCGTTATGGTTGATGTTTTCTCACTCTTTTATATATATAGTATTTATTTATTTTTTTAGAAAAAAAAAAGATCAAGTTTGTTTAATCTTTTTCTTTTTTTTCAAATATAAATATAATATAATATAATATTAAAAAGAATTTTGTTTTTATAAAAAAGGGGGGGGTTTGTTTTATGTAAAAATATATATATGGGTGGAATATTTAAAATGAATGAATTAATGTAATGAATTATGTTGTTAAAATTAAAAAAAAAAAAAAAAAAAAAAAAAAAAAAAAAAAAATATAAAAAAAAAAAAAAAAAATAAAAAAAAAAAAAAAAAAAAAAAAAAAAAAAAAAAAAAAAAAAAAAAAAAAAAAAAATAAAAAAAAAAATATTTTTAAATTAAAAAAAAAATTTATTAAAATTAAATTTAAAATTAAAAAAAAAAAAAAAAAATTTATTGCAACTTTTAAAAATATTGAAATTCACACAAACACACATACACCATATAATAAAGGGAAAGGTCGGTTAGTGTTTTTTTCTTTTTTTTTAATAGCCAAAAACAAACAACAATTGTTTAAATTTTATTTTTATTATTATTATTATTATTTTTATTATTTTAAACCTAATAATTGAATTGATAAATCATTTAATGGAAAATTTATTAAATCTTTATTTGAATTTAATATTGATTGAATTGATTTTTTACGATGTTGATATCTATTGTTGGAAACTGTTGAAGCAGGGAATATTTTAATAAATTGTGCCATTCTTGAATTAAAACTTTTATTCGAAATTGAACCATGTGGCATTTTTTGATTCCATACTACCATACTACCTTTTCTCATTGAAATTCTACGTGCATATTTGAAGGCAATATCTTTTTTATCGAAATTCCAACTTGGATTGGTGTATTGTGGTTTCTTTGAATTGAAATAATCTTGAAATATCCTATGAAAACCTGGAGTGACACAATAACCACCATCATTTTCATGATTATCCAATAGATTAATGACACCTTGTAATTGTAAACCTTCATGTTGATTGGGTTGATTGTTTTCAACTATAAACTCACCCAATCTTGCGTATGTCAATTGATCCAATTCTTTTTTACATGCTTCGCCATCACCCATCCAATTGTATGGATTCATATCTAAATGTACATTGTCTCTAGTTTTCCATTCACTATTAATTAAAGATGGTCTGAAAAAACATGCTCTATCATGATTTACAATCAATTCTTTATTATCGTCTAATAATTTTGAAAATACTTTGAATACATTTGGGTTTGTACGATTCATTAAAAATTGTCTTTTAAATATTGGTGGTTTACTTGGTGACCCATATTGTGGTATAGATGAACCATCATCTGCAAATGCATTATTCCATGTACTTGTATCATCCCTTTTAAATTGTGATACTTTACTCTCTATAATATCAAATATATCATTGGTTGTATTTTTACAATCTTCTTCACCTATACAATCTCTAACCACTAAAAATCCATATCTTTCAAAAAATATAAATGGATTATTATCTTGTGTATTACCATCTCCTTCTACTCTATTTTCAATATCTAATTGCTCCAATGAAAATGATTTGCTATATCCCTCTTCATCAATAGGTATTGAATATGATTTTAATATATCCTCCATTTCGTTTATATTCATCATTTTATTATTTATTATTTATTATTTATTATAAATTTTATTTATTTGTAAATTTTTTAATAATAAAATATATTTTTAAATTTAAATATAAATATAAATTTTTTTTTTTTCTTAATTTTTTCATATTTTAGTTTTTTGCTAAAAATAACAAAATGAATCTTTGATAATTATTTAAAAAACAATTATGTTTTAATATTGATCCCCATTTTAATTTTTAAATAAAGATTGAGATTACCAAGATTAGTAAATTTTCATAATTTTCATTAAAATATTATAATAAATTTTTTTTATTTTATTTTTGGCTATATTTATGTATTATTTAAAAAAATAAATACACTTGTGCCTATAATAAAAATAAATGAAAAAAAAAAAAAAATTTTAATTTTTTTTTAAATTTTTTTTTTTTTTTAAAAAAAAAAAAAAAAATATATATTTTTTTTTTTTTTTTAATTTATAAAAAAAAAAAAAAAAAAAAAAAAAAAAAAAAAATAAAAAAAAAAAAA